>CAJFCZ010000003.1:0-79348 GCA_904066245.1 Eimeria sp. OTU-Y
GTCTAATCGGCCGACCTTCAAGGGGGGGTGGGCCTGACTTCCCATACTAGGAACTCGGTCTTCACGGAGCTCGGCAGACGCATGATCAT
The DNA here is from genome assembly GCA_904066245.1 of Eimeria sp. OTU-Y. Taxonomy (NCBI): domain Eukaryota; phylum Apicomplexa; class Conoidasida; order Eucoccidiorida; family Eimeriidae; genus Eimeria; species Eimeria sp. OTU-Y. The sequence goes on from CAJFCZ010000003.1 coordinate 90, forward strand.
TCGCCGACCACTCATACTCCTTCCCTTGCCCTTCTGCTTGTGGACGTCGGTGTCCTCGCGTCCTGACGAGGTGTTTGTGCAGCTGCTCTGCCTTGTGCTGTTTGTACAGGAATAATGTGCGTTGTGCAATGCAATTACAGGTCCTAACAACTCAACTGAAGTACTAGGTGACTCGGCTTTCCCTCTGTAGACCCGACTCTCGGCTACCACTAGCCCATCTACCCTTGATGCACTCTAAGTCCCTCTGGAATCGGAGGCGCTCTTCGGATGACTCCAACCATGGTGCCGCCGTAGCAGCCAGCGCTACAGCTGCTTCCTGCCACTCCGCGAATTTCCTCGTTCCACCTCGAGTTATGTCACTGTGTATTTCTACTGGTAGGTTGGCCAAATAATAACCCACTAACAGATCCGGCGCTAACGATACTCCTTTAGCCACGATGTCCGCAAAACGCGCAGAATATGCGTTGTAATCAACTCGCCAAACATTCTCTGCTATCATCTCTTTCATCTTTTCCTTCGTTATGTTACAGAATCTCTCACAGAATTGTTGTCTCAGATGTTCCCAATCAGTCAGTGGCGTTCCCGCACGCCTCAAGTACAACCAGTATCCTAACGCGTCGCCCGTCAGATACTGTTTCAGTTCACTTCCCCCACAGCCGAGCTTCCAGCCCTCGTTCGTCGAAATATATCTCCGCCAGATCAAGGAAATTCCTCATGTTCCTGCCATCCTCGTACCCTATGACCCTCTGAGGTGCATGTCCTAACTCCAATACTAATTGATTGGCAAATTGCCGAAATAGCTCGTCCATTCCTGGTTCCACCCTGGCTTGATTCATTTCCGGTTCCTTACGTCCTCCAGCGTCGCGGTCTGGGTTTCTCGGTATCGGTCGGCCTACCCTGCGGCGGGTTGGCTGATGCCGCGATTGGGTTCTGGTCGCTTCAATTCAGTGGGGTGCCCCGCTGTTTCTTTACTAGTTGCAACTATATTCAGCAGTCCTGCGTTCGCTTCTAGTGTAGGTTGTAGCACCTTTCCGTTGTGAAGTCGCATGTCCATCTCCGTGTTGCACTTAGGTGCGGAGGTCACTTCGGGTTTCGTGAGAGAAAAAAAGAAAGAAAGAAAAAAAAAGGTCTCCCTCCTTATGACAAGTTCAACAATTTTCTCTTATTATTTGTATTTCCCGGAACAGCCCCCAAATGTAGTGAACAGCTGGTCTAGACTGTTACTACGTATGAACCCTAATGTAGTGCACTGGCACTACAAGGCAAAGAGAGAAGCAGCAGAATATTACACTAACGTAGGTTCTCATAAGTTAAACAAGAGCAAATTGTAGTTGGATAATCATGCAGCAACGCTAAAGAGTCAATCGAGTAGTTAGCTACGGTAAGGAAGTACCCGCGCAGCACCCGCCAGGCTAGCGTCTGCTGCAGCGACGCCGGCTGCTGTAGGGGCGCCGCGCAGGGACTAGGGGCCCGACCGAGCTGCCGGCGCGGGGCGGCGGCATCGGGCGGGCAAGAAGAGACCGGGAGGATCAACTCAATGAATTTCTAATACAAAATTCCTCCAACTAAACCTATTAACGGACCTTGAAGGATTTGCACCACGCCAACGAATTAGCTGACACACTACGTCAACCTGCTACAGTAGAGCAGGAAGCACCGCCTGGCATTACAATGGGTATGTAGCATGGGGGGACTCAGCGCTACAATTGTGGGCCGTTCCGGGAAGCGGAATGAAATAAACTTGAAATAAATGAAATAAGCCAATAAAGGTTGATTCCCAAATAAAATTTTCTTTTCCCCACTGAACCTCACAGGGACTTCCGCACCTAGGAGAGACAAGGAATTGCCATGCACCTACGCGACGGGAAGGTGCTACGACCTCCACAGCAACCGGGCGCCGAGATGTCTAATCTAGTCACACCCCACAGAGAAACCGCAGGGCACCTCATTGAACCGAAGCGAATGGAGCCAGGCCGCGACTCCAGTCTCCCTGCCGCCGGAGAGGGACGCCCCGCACTGCGGAGCAGAGACCACGACGCCGGAGGACGCAAGGATCACGGAGTGACTTACGTCAAAATGGAACCCAAAATAGCCGACCTGCTCAAGCAAATGGCGGCGCAGATGAACATGGGGAACAGATCCACCCCACAGACGACCATAACGTACGAGGATGGAAGGAACATGCGAACCTTCCTCGATCTAGTGGGGCAAGAGTTCATCGATCAAGGGATAGGAGATCTGCATTTGGGATACAAACTGCGAAAATACCTGGCGGGCGATGCCTTATGCTGTTGGATGTATTTGCGTCGCACCGGAACGTCACTAGCCGATTGGGAATTCCTGCGACAGCGCCTATGTGCGCGCTTCTGCAGCACGACAAGGGACAAGATGGTGGAAATGATGGCCTGGAATGTATGGCAAGGCAACCATAGCGCATACTCTGCACGTTTCGCAGCCATTGTGGCCAAATGGGTAACGCTGCCACCTGACGAGCTGGCGGGATACTACTTGGCAAACCTACCGGAGGAACAACGTCGACCACTTACTCAAGGGGGAACGAGAAATTTCACGGACTGGCAGGAAGCAGCCACATTGCTGGCCACCTTTGAGGCACCTTGGAAGGAAACGAACGAGGAGCGGCACCGATACCAGCAAGAGCTAGCGGACATCAGGCGCAGAAAGGGGAACAGCGGGCGGCAGGGCAGCCCGCGGCGGGCGCCGGCGAGAAGGGGCGACATGCAGAACGACAATACGGAAGCTCGCTGCTACGAGTGTCGGGGGAAGGGACGCATGGGAAAGGACTGTCCGCTCCGCAATGGCGCGACACGACGCACTGGGGAAACGTGCTCCAGATGTGGGGGACGGGACCACTACGCTAGGGACTGCGCAACCTCGAGGGAGACACCCGGGCGGATGGAGGGGCGAACCTCCACGAGAGCCGCCACGCACAGCACTGAGGGAATGAGACAGTCACACGAGCGAGCGTAGACATTAAGGGACGTCAACGTGCTAGACGGTCGACACTTACAGGTGGTAACTCGTGCCTAGTAGCTACCGGGTCTAACGCCATCTCAGCCACCCCCAACTGGAGGCAGCGACTTCTCCCGAAGGGGAAGTGGAATACGTCAGGGGAGGATAGCAGGCAGGCTCCCTTGAAGACGGATGAGCCACCCGTCCCGACCCGGACCAGGGAAGAACAGTCCTGATTCGATTCTGGTGGTTGTGAGGATTCTGCACGGAAACACACCCAGGAGGCCTCGCGGCAGGAGGCCTCGCAGCGGAATGAGGATGAAGGGGCAGCGGACTTGCCCTGGTGGCGAGAGGGAAAGCCTCTCGAACTGGCCCGCGAATGTTACGGGTCCCTGGGCGGCACGGGCAGGACGGCGGTGCTTCAACTTGAGATCGCGGGGTATAAATGCGAGGGACTATTCGACACGGGAGCGTCGCGCAGCTTCATTCGCCCGGCCGCGGTCGACCGGCTGGGGCTGAGGGTACGGTTCTTGCCTAAGGCGTGCACGTTCACGGTGGCCAACGGAGAGGTACTACACATAGACCGCACTGTAACACGACTGTCTATGATCTGCGGGGGGGAGTTCTTTACGGGGGACTTCTTAGTGGGGCCGGTTCCTTACGATGTTATCCTTGGGTTAGACTGGCTTGTTAATCATCAGGTGGCCTGGTACTTCCAGTCGGACAAGCTCCGTACGTACGTGAATGGACGATGGTGCGAACTACCGGTTCAACGGAAAAGTAGAGGACCCACGGCAGACGCTTCGGCAACCACGAGGCAAGCGGCAGACCGCGCCTACGACGTCCTCGCTCAGCAAGTGTCCCCTATGACAACAGAGGAGGCCGCCACGCTTCTACTTCCGACTCCCAAGCGCTACAAGTCGCGGCATCGTGCGGGCGAACGCGTGAAAATTAAGGACCTGGTGAAGGAGGTGCGCAAGGACACAGCAAACCTGAAGCGAGCTCTTGACGGGCTACACCTCATCGCGATCCTCCCGGAGGCGGAACCCGCACGGGTTGTGCACGTGCCTCTAGAATGAGAAGGTCCCCTTATGTGTACTATTGTGGAGCACCACCAGGCGCAGACCCGGGCACAGGATGCCCAGTCTGCAGTCGTCGCCGCGCCTGAGGAAGTTGACACAGAAGACTCCCCCTGGCCAACAGCTAAGCTGGCCTACACGGAATTCACAATTGTTCCTGGGGCCATGGCGCGCTCCGGCTACCCCAGCACCTACTCACTGTCTTACAGCAACATCGACTCTTGTTCCCTTGTAGCTTACCCGACGAATTGCCACCTAAGCGTCCCTATGATCACCGGATTCTCCTATTGCCAGGAAAACTGCCGTCCAAAGCCCCCATATATAAACTGCCCCCCGATCAGCTGGACTAACACAAAAAAGATCGCCAGGCTACCTGCTAAAGGTTGGATGGGACCCGCATACTCACCGATATGCGCTCGCACAATCATGGTGGATAAACATGACGATGGCTCGGGTGAGCGTAAGATGCGCATGGTAGTAAATTACCAAAGGCTGAATGCCCTCACCATTGCGCCGGAGTTCCCCATGCCCACAGTGCAGACCATTGTCGAAATGTTGGGAGGGGCTAAGTATTTCTCTACGCTGGACCTGGAGGCTGGGTTCCACCAGGTCCGCATGGCCAAAGAGGACCGATGGGAGGCCGCTTTCCGCTCGGTCCAGGGCCTCTTCGGCCTCAAGAGCACACCTGCCACATTCCAAGCCAACATCAGCGCTTACCTTCAACCACTTCTGGGACACGGGGTTATTGCATATCTGGACGACGTGCTCATCTACAGCGCCACGTTGGACACAAATGCCTCCCTCCTACGGCAAGTCCTCAGCATATTCCTCGCACACCAGTTCTACCCCCGGTTTACCAAGTGCAAGTTTGCCCAGCACGAACTCACCTACTTAGGATGTACAATCGAAGCGGCCGGCATCAAGCCCTCCGTGGAGAAGGTGGAAGCGATTCTTCTGTGGCCGGACGTACTGGCTAACGAAACCCAGATGCGGCCGGTTTTGGGGACAGTTAATTATTGTCGCATGCTCATGGGCCCCAGATACGCCGACGCAGCTCGTCCCTTTGTCGAGCTTACTCGGAAAGGCACTCCCTTCGTCTGGAGGCCATCCTACACGGCCGCCGTGAGCCGCCTTAAGAAACTCCTCGCTGAGTACACCACCCTGCAGATTCGTGACCCCACGCAACCCTACCCCCTCTACACTGATGCCTCCGGCTATGCGCTAGGGGCTGTCCTTGAACAAGACGGCATACCAGTGGGCTTTCTGAGCCAGGCCATGAGCCCGCCTCAGCAGCGAAACTCCATCTATGACCAGGAACTCCTCGCCCTCGTCACCGCCCTCGAGAAGTGGCGCCACCTCCTCCGCGGCGCTAAGGTTACGGCCTTCCAATCGACCCTCTGGCAGCAGCTCTGCCACCGCTTCCACATCAAGTGCGCTATGTCGGCCGCCTACCACCCCCGGACTAATGGCCAAGCTGAACGCGTCAATCGCACGCTCGAACAGATGCTGCGGACATACATACAGACAGACGACAGGGAGTGGGAACGCCTACTGGCGGCGTTCGGGCTCGCCTACAACACTCATCCACCGAGCTCAGCCCGTTCGAGGTTGTGATCGGGCAGGACCCGCTTACCGCTGCACATCTTGACGTTGTTGGAAATCTGGCTCCCACCCTCACTCCTCCAGTGACCAAGATTTTCCGCCAGCTCTGCGACAGCGCGCAGAGCCATATCCTAAATGCTAAGTGACAGCAGAATATGTACGCCGACGCCCGCCGTCGGGACGTGGAGTACAACCCCGGAGACCTCGTGTGGATCAGCAGCCACAATCTCCAGGGGCTCAACCAGCGCTCCAAATTCGAGCCCCGTTTCCGGGGCCCCTTCGAATAGGGCAGGTCGCCCGCTTCGTGACCCTTCCCCCTACTTATACCTGCCATAATCTGTTCCATGCCTCCCAACTCTTCCCGGGTCGCCCTCGCGACCCTCAAATGACTTCTAAGGAAGCTGCGGTCTGTTGGCTCCGCGTTACCGACCCTGATGTACGCCCTACGGACGTCTATGAGGTGGAGTACATTTTGGCTCAGCGCGGAACCGGCCCGACTGCGCAATACCTCGTCAAGTGGCGAGGTATTCCAGAAGACCGAGCGACCTGGGAGCCCGCTGATGACCTCACTAACTGCCCCACCCTCCTTCGCGCCTGGTGCCGCCATCTCCCCAAGGCGCAGCAAGCTCAACGTGGGGCTCCCGCCGCCGCCCCCAACGCCCTTTCTTCAGGGACTCCGGCGTCGCCTACTCCGCAGGGGGGGGAAGTGGAGCGGCCACCAGCCGGCAGCCGCTCCATCGGCAGCAGCACACCGTCTTCGCAGAACCGCCGGGAAAAAAGCACAGCTGCGCAAGGGGAAACACAAGCCAACACAGCACACGCAGCAGAAGCACTTACCAGTCTTAATCCTCGCTTGGGCCTGCCAAGCCTCGGGAATCTCGATGATTGACTCATAGACAGCACAGGAATACAAAAGAAAGAGAAGGGAAGAAGGAAAGAAAGGAGAGAAGAGAAGAAAGAAGGAAAGGAAAGAGAGAAAGCAAGACTGGGAAGAGAGTTCCAAAAAAGGGGGGAAGTTGTAGTGCCCGGCACTACAATGTACCGGACTTGAGCTCCTAATACATTAAGAAAGACAGTAAGAAGTGAAACAGGAATAGTCAATAAGGCGTTGTTCATAGAATCGAAGCAGTCAGTCGGCGGTTGGCTAGCGCCTTGGTCCGAGGACCCGGCTGCTGCTCACAGCAACGACGCGGCCACCGGCGGGCGCCGTGCAAGGGCGCTGCGGCGCCCCGCCCAAGGGCGCCATGGGCAGCCGAGTCAATCTGATTTCTTATACGGCCTTCTGGCCCTAATGAACGGCCGCTTTGGTGTACAATTCGGAAACTTAGTTTATTCTAATTGTTAAGGGTTTAGGGTTCTAATTTGTTAATTGTTAAGGAGGAGCGTTTCGGGTCGGGTAGTAATGTGTAACTATTACACTACGGAGATGGGTATGTAGTCTGAGGGGACTCAGCGCTACATCCTCTTTCGCAGTCCCTGGAGGTGGGCTGCTGCGCCCATGAAACCTGGAGGCAGGTAAGTGGGGTCAGTTGCCTTCAGCTGGCTTTTGCCGTAAGTCGTTTGGTTATGTTTTAGCAAGTGACAACCCGTTCTAGGACTCTTGCTACACTTGTTCGCATCGCATACTTGCTAGGTCAGGTGTGCGGAAGAAACCTCAGCCCCCCCTATCAAGGCAGCTTGGTGCACAACAGAGATCATTAGTAAAGGCACTTTGAAAAATGTACATACAGAATATATGTGTACATTTTGAAGGCTCTTTCCAATCCCTACATCAAGATCCCAGTCGCTGTTCCTCGGTCATAGTGGAGACTTTTTGAGATCTCCCCCCCACTTGGAGATGCTTCCAACGGTTAGGAGATTCGTAGAGTAAAAGGGGGCACTATATCTGGGTCCCATAAGGTAGAAAGTGCCTTTCTGCAGATAATTACTCATGATTAATGCTTTCCAGTGTGCAGACCATCGAGGTATAACGGGCGCTAACATGCAGAGGCAATGGAGAAGCATTTTGTTCCCTCTTCTCGTATTTCCGCCTTCAAAACTCACAGGAGGACCTGTATTCGCTCCTTGCACCTTTGTTATTAGAAGGGGATGCAAGACGATGGCGGTTACACCTAGCCAATGGCTTCACGTCTCCAGAGCACATCCGGGGCCCTCCCCCGCCAAGGGACAATCGGCAACCGGCCGGGACCCGGAAAGGAAGGCAACGGATGAAAGGGTTGAGCCAGTACAGATGATCGACTATCTTCGAACAAAAGAGGAGAAAAAGAGCCACGTCCACAGCTTCAGCCGAGGGGGAAAATTGCGGGTATGGAAATAATTCCAATATAGGACGTATGGGCATGGAGGCTACATATTTGAGACCCGTCCACGAAAGGATTAAAAACAGTGACTGAACGCATGCAGCGAATTAGGAACTCAGAAAACAGGAAAGACTTACTGAGCGGCGCATCTGCTTTTTTTGCAGCATACTGGATCATATAATTTGAGATTGGGGATTCATGGTGAGCGTTAAGGAGCTGGAAAACCAGAATTTAAAGCATCGTTCGCAGGGGAACAACTACACTGGCAAGAGAAACGTGAGCGCCTCAAGTCAACCGGCAGCTCCCTGGTGGGACTGAAGGAGATAAGTGCCGCATGAGGCAACTCTGTGCGTGTTCAGGTTCAAAATAATGCTCAAGAGTTTTTATCGCTACCTGAAACCCACTGGGAAGTGGATATGATGACAAAAGCCATGTCAAGGAGGTGTAACTTAATTCTTTATTCGTTGAGGCAGCCTTTGCGATTGACGGATAGACTGCGTATGCCGGTTGTCGTGTCCTGTTTGCCATCGGCAGGAAGGACAAGACAACTGGCAAAATGATTGGTTTACAATGTCACTGTAAATATGAGACCCTCAGATTAGCATGGTATGAAGCTTCTATGTTGTATGAGTAACTACCCGTTGCATGCCAATTAAGGGGAGTTTGGGTCCCTTCGGACCTCAGAGACACAGGGAGCTGGACCCCACCCTCAGTAGTGAGGGAGTCAGTTAGTATCTTCAGATCAACGATTTGTAGCCCCAACGACGCGATAAACGCGTAAAACGCGCATACCGCTCAACAATGAATTCAGGTGAGGTCCCGAGACCCGCACACAATGATGTGGCAAGCTAGTAGAAAGACGGCAGGAATTGTGGAGAGGAGGAAGAGGAGCGGCATCTCAGTCCCCCTTCAGTCTAGGCGTTGCTTTCGGAAGTGTCAGTAAGTAAATGCCATCTTTAAGAAACGTGTATTTCCGGTAACCCAGTTCGGATAATACTCAATTTTGATCGTGCTTCCTTGGAAGGCATCTCCTTAGTGCCACGGCAAAGTACCTCGGGCCGATGAGTAACCCCTGTCTCCTAGCGCCAAACTGTTATTACTAAGCTTCAGAAGGCTCAAACTAAACATATAATGCATTACATACAATAAAACCACAAACTCTGAATGTAATTTCATTGTTTTGTCCCTCAAAGCAACGTTTTCTACTTTGGCACCAAAATGCCCCGGTCCGCGTGCGTTACCAAAGGCAAGCGGCAAAAGTGCAAGGCTGGCAGTCCTGCAGCCATTGTAGTGAAACGTCCCCACAAATCGGGGCAGCTTTCCAAAATACGATTCCGATTCTAGGCACGTTGTGGGCAACCCTGCGAAGGGCGTATACGATACAAACGCGGCCCATGTGCCAGGAAACAGTGAGAAAGAAGACAAGTTGGCGATGCCAACAGCACTTGCACACTCTCGTAAAAGTGGATTAGAAGCAGCGCTCGAGGAAAAAAAGGGCGACGAGGCTCAGCAGAGGCGCTGGAAGAAACGACAGAGATCCGCATGCACTCCATCGTGACGGTCTTACGAAGACCGCAGCTTTGGGGGGCTTGATCCAATGGGGGCTTGATGCAATTAATACCTGAGGAAGAGCAGACGCGGGCACTATTAAAGGAAGAGCTCTCCGATATTACAAATAACAATAGGCTACGGCTATCTACTGCACGCTCTATGCACCGCAGCGACTTCCCTTCTAGAGCAGCCACAGGCTCTCTTCCAAGGTACCGGAGACACACACGCCGTGAAGAGGAAATTAGACGACTGGACGAACTGCTAAGAAAACGCAAGGTTCAGCTGTAAATTAGTGCATATGGGCAGAACCCGATGACGGCGAACAAAAGAGACGGAAGGTGGCGCATGCGGGCCGACTTCAATGTTGTGGTACCAGACGAAGCCTGAACTCCGATTATACGCTCAAGCTTCACTTCGCAAAGACGTTTCGAGCAAAGTACACGATCGTGCTTTAGCCACGCATTGTGGGTTCAATACAGTAGGGGAGCGTGCCGTTGGTTCCTTTTGGCGGTCTACTTTGTGCCCGTTCCTGGCATGCAGGATGGCAGTGAATTGTGGGATACGATATTGCACTTACTTAAAGTGTTTGTGCATGCATGAAAGATGGTCTTGACTGTGTTTGCATGGGGGGTTGCCTTGCAGCATTAGTTGCGGCAAGGTGCACTGTAATTGGTCTCAACCCGCCTCATCCCCAACCAGTCCCACGCCCTAAGATCAGTATTCCGAAGGGCGCTGCCAACGGGGTTCGGTAGCAGCTGCTTTTTAAAGGCCTTTTTGGAACGGTTGTCTTTATTATTTTGACAAGACTGTCCTTGAGTAAGACCAAGGACCGTCGTTACACAGTGAGTTCCCCTACTGTTTTCGCATCTCAATGGCGATGTAGAGTTCGTCTACAGTTCCTGAGATGCATGTAGAGCTTCTACTACTCCAGGAAGCCGCAGTCTTGACTTGCCTTTTAAGAGCGGCGTACATGCCCGAGCAATAGCCACTCTGCTCAGGTTTCCCCGTAAAATCCAGCAGCATGCTCTACTCTCATGCACGAATACTTGCAGGCAGAAAGGCAAATATTCACTGTCGTAGTCCATGTTAGATAGACTATTGTTTGCCACCATCTCATGATGAGCCCCCAGATCTTGGGCCCTCATTCCATCGAAAGCATCGTTTGAAGTGAAGTGAGTTTCAGTGTCGCTTCGTTCACATCCTACTCAGTTCCGCCAGGTCCCAAATGTGCGTTTACTGGTACCATAGTATTGTAAATAGCCCAGTAATCTCTGTTCGTATTTGTTTTTCCTAAGACGTAGCGTCGGGATATATGCTTTTAGTGGTACCATACTATTGTAAATAGCCTAGTAGTCTCTGTTCGTATTTGTTTTTCCTAAGACGTAGCTCCGGGGTTCAGTTGGAGATAGTTTGCAGAGGTGAAAAATTAGCCGTTTTTCAGCGGAAGTAGCTATATCTACAAAAGAGTGTCTCAATGAGAAACACCAAGCCCCTTTGCCCTAATATCTTCTGTAAATAATATGAGTTCTTGGTGCTCACGAGCCTCTAAGTGCCCAGCTCGACCCCAACGTTACTTGCTCCATTAGAGGACCACAGTATTCAATCGGCGCACGCAGTTCTAGATATCTGCAGGTAAGATATCTTGTCAATGGGTCTTATTTTTCGACTTTTGGATGAACAGGATCAGCAAAGGGTAACCTGCTTTTATCGTGTTTTTTGTGGGCGTATGGAGCTGCAACTCACTACAGCCCGATAAGCGTAAAAAAACAAAAATACGAGAAGATTGTCTGAAGAATGGTGGATCTGCATAGTGATGCATAGGGCTGAAGCTGCGAGCGCCTTGTGGAAAACCATCTTGGGCGCTCGGACGAGCGCCCAAGATGGTTTTCATGGGTGGCTACTGCGGGTGTTGCACAGGGGTTCGCCTCAGCGATGCCCTCGTGCAACAGAGAACGCCTCCCAGGATCTTGGTGCTCTTTCGATAACCAGTGAAGCACTGTCAAGAATTATCTTCGTTGTCAAGTACCTCGTAGATTTGGGTTCGTTTCACACCCATCTTTAAGAGGATCTGACGCAGTTCCCTTTGGACTTCCAGAGGTATTTCACTCTTTGGATTTGTAGAGATTGGGTGGCTTGTGCGGTTTTCTCGCCCAACTGCCAGATCTACAATTTGATCCCAGGTCACCTCCAATTTGTCGGCTGGGTTAAAGAGGTGTCTTCCACCACCTGTTGCAAATCTCTCTGGGTTCCGCTTTTCCTGAATACGTCGGTTGATCGTGGCACGTGCGAGTTCTTTCAAGTGCCCTGATACCTCCTCATCATTTGGAAGCTCATTCAGGTGAAACCATCCTAACGCATGCATTAGACACCCAATAACTTGAATCAGGAGGAACCATGAAAAGAAAGAGAACACCTTTGTTGCATACTGAAACTTTAGTGCCCACAGAGCAAACCCTCGACCTGAGTCATCTTCACCAGTAAGGCCGCCCTTGCTTGCATGCAACAGTCCTACTAGCTGCCCGACGTTTGCCATATCTGCGGCATCCACACCTGACATTATGGCAGCGCCCAAGAGAGCTATCCACCTAAACGCTTGATGCTCGGTTGCAAAAAAAGAATATCCAGCAACGAGTGTAGCGCCAGATACTTTCAGGACATTGGCAGCCTGGCGCTCAGCGATAAGGCCGGCGAACGTTGCAGAACCATGGCCAGTAGCCTCAGTGGCAACTGACAAAACTACAACAGCTGCAGCCGTAAGCACAGTCTGTGCTATTACCAGCACACGCAAACAGTTATGCACCCTGTGCAGCATAGTAAGTTCGCTGTTGCTTCTTAGGTGGAGAATCATTTGCAGAACACAAAATGCGACGATAGAGAGCGTCATGCATGCTCCACAGGTCAGCGGCACGGAGGCTGCAAGAGGGTAGTGAGCTACGTTAGTCGACATTTGCACGACTGAATGAAAGTACAGAGCTTTTCACTTACTTCAGCTGATGGTATGCATATGACAAATCAAATTTCGGTCGGATGTTTTCGCTACATACGGCGTAAGCTGATCAGTACGGGAATACAGGCAAATTGAATCAGCCACAATTGGCTGTTTGGCGTTATGAAGCGTTTAATCCAGTCGAACGCTGTGGGGTCACCAGATGCGCCATTGGTGCAAAGGGTGCATGTGCAGATTACCGCACTAACTGCTCACAAACTTTGTAATATTGGCTCCAGATGCAAAGGAAAACTTAGCGGAGAGGGACAAAAACCTTCAGTGGGAAACACGCTCCGCGAAAGAACAGGGGATGCATGTGCCTCACAAGAGCAGTTGGCATTGACATAGAATGCCAAGATCCACTAAGCATGCAAGAGAATATGATCGGACTCTACAACTCAAAAGAAAGCGCCTCAATGATTCGCCTTTTCTTTTCTGTCGCCTAATTTGGTCGGTGAGCAGGGCGTTCACTGAGTTTCTCCACACATGGTGCAAAGAAGTTCTGAAAGGAATAAATTCTTGCATGCAGAAAGGAATCGTATTCAACACGATAATATGAAAAGGACTGAGCATGCTGGTTTCCGCCAACCGTAGTTAGTGGCCTAGCATGTTGTAGACTCATCTCCCAGCGGTGCGATGACGCCTTGAGCGCAAATCCTCCACCTTCACTGATTTTTTGTCATCTAATAGAACAATAAAAACGCAAAATTTTTTTCCTTGCATTTTCTTATTTTTTGGCCTGGTACTGTCTTTAATTTGAAGGAGAGGGGAGTGCTTAGCCATGCATAGAAGTCAATGCCTACGTAGATGCCCCCGTATTGAGGGGAAGGCCAATGCGCATTCGAGGAGGACAAAGCCTCCGGAAACTTCGATGTTATTAAAGAGCATCGCAAGGTGACCTAAAGCCTGCGTTCTCACGAATGGCTCAAGCAAAATTTTAGGTAATCACTTGTTTTCGATAAAGCTCCTTGTGCACTACTGTAAAAGCAAGTGTAGAGTTGGGCGGCTGGCAAATAATCGATAGGCAAATCCACCGTCTTTTACGTCTTGCTTCATGATTTCGTCCCTACCTGGGTCTATAACCTGACGCCAATGCTAGAAGCCGCTTCAAAAGAGTTTCCTGGCCAATGTGGTTATCTGTACACAGCGTTTCCGACAGAATTCAACAGTGCATAGGGTGCACACTGCAGGGTAGCCCAAAGCTTTAGCGTTGTACTGAGGCTCCAACTAAATACAGGCGGAAAGCCTCTCCTTCGCTGCATACGTTATGCAGACCAGACTGAAAGAAGCAAGGAAGATGAGTGAATTACCACATCTGACATTCGCAAGCGGGCGGCCAGTTACTGCAAATTCCCCGACATGGAGTTCCGCCTAGCTCTTGTTTGCCCGCTGGCACGCGTGGCTTGTAGTTTCTCATATTCGTAGGAAGGCTTTTTCCTGTGGATGTACCACATCTCCGCATGCCTTGCTCTTTCGTACCACTCACTTCTTCCGACATGAGCAGTTCTTCTTTCAGCTCGCATAGAAGAGGGGTACCCAATCTTTAGGGTCGGCTACGAGCTTGTTGCTCATGAGATTCGGGGTTTGTCTGGCATTAAAGCCTTGATTGTTCACCTTTGTGCAACATAGAGAGCCAGCAAAGAAAGGCTAGCATCCACCGGGTTAATAGGCGCAGGGAATTGGTAGTATGTACTTTTTCTGAGCCTAGAGCTGCAGGCCTGCAGGCCATTTGGCCTGAGCTTGCACAATTATCTGTAGATGTAGACTCAATGGATCCGTAAGGCTTCCCGCCGTCCACTAGAAGCATATGGTAGCTTTGTTGGGCGCTCGGCTAGCATTCCTGAAAGTGTCTAAGAGTTTTGCGAGGATCTGTCGAATATCTCAGTAACTATTGCAATAATCCGTTTCAGTTGAAACAGCTAGAGAACATCGTCTGAAGTAGGTTTTGCCCGCCATTCCAATGCTTTTCTTCACGCGCTTCCAAAATCATCCAGAGAGGTCTGGATTGCGATTGTTGCAGCAGGAAACTGCTGACTGCCAGACATTCCAGTTTACTATCAGGCAAATTAACGATGCTTGCATGCAAACCAAGGAAACAAGGGAACATCGTTGTAGTTCGCGATGGCAATACTATGACCTGTGCGAATTTCATTGGGAAACTGCTTACGAAACTCGGCAATAGTAATCCTTGCGGCGATTCCGTAAAGCGTCCAGGCGTGGAAAATAAACAACTATACTTCTCTTTCTGCAGTAACTGAGCTCGACCGGAGAAAGAGGTGGGCACATTTGCTGACCCTATCAAAAATAGCGTAAAACGCCAACTGGTGCCTCGGGGATAACCTCTAGCAACCGATTATTGTTGGTAAACTCTTACGAGTTAGAAAAAGCTATCCGGTAATTCCCGTTTAGCAATCAAAGTGCTTTGCGCGAACCGAATTTCGGATGTTTCCTGTTTGTTGTTAAGCCTGGGAAAAGTCGCAGCCAAAAGAAAAAGAAAAAGCAAAAGAAAAAGATGTACACAACTTGTACCATGGAAGCCACCGCATAGAACAGCAACAGAGCAGCTCAGTATCCGATAAGCGAACCATCTTCAGAGGATATCCACGACGATGTGCCTGGCTGTAAGCTAGTATTGAATGATCCGCCGAACATGCAGAAGAGCTACTCTGGGATTAATGTATTTAAAATAGTCCTTGGGGCGTGTCAATAATTATAGTTTGAAGGCTCAAATGTCAGTCACGCACCAGCAGATCGCGTAAAGCCCAATCTCACATACAAAATGCTTCTATTCTGCTTCCGCAGAGCGCTGCAAGGAGTATTATATTATTTAGTGCATTTTTGAGCGATTGGCGTGAGGAGAGAGAGCATATTTTCAACACCTCTGTCACCGGATTTCGGTGTCACGAAGAGCGGCTTGTCGTCAACAGGGAAAGCGGCTGGTTGGGACAAGATCACGTGTAGTGAATTCCACTTCGACCACGACAACCATTCCAACCTGGCAATGCGCCGTGCTCGTTGCACTCTGAGGAGGCGTGTTAGTGTATACGGATATGTGTGTTAGCTTTCACTTTTTGAATAAGCACTCAATAATATCCTTAGATATTATATAACACAAGGGATGTATTGTTTTGACTCAAGCTGCTACACATGCTAGATCGTCTCCTCTTTCCGAGCCCCAGCCCCTTGTGCCTCTCTGTATGCAGAGACGAGTGGGGATAACAGAATTTTCTTTTCTTTTGCAATATAACCATAAGCTATATTGAGGCTATTGCTTCTGTTTTGTTTACTGAGTAGGCATTTAGCTTTAGCTTTTTGAAATTCAGTAATAGCTACCAGACGCAGGGAGGCAGGAAACAGGACTTGCTCGCCTGCACGAAATACTC
This sequence comes from Eimeria sp. OTU-Y, assembly GCA_904066245.1. Taxonomy (NCBI): domain Eukaryota; phylum Apicomplexa; class Conoidasida; order Eucoccidiorida; family Eimeriidae; genus Eimeria; species Eimeria sp. OTU-Y. Next base: position 15,961 of record CAJFCZ010000003.1, read on the forward strand.
TGCAGTGGGGAACTAGGGAAGTGCCTCAGAGGGAAGTATCATCCGGAGTTGGCTAGCATCCAATATGTGAGAAGGTGTCAAATTCGTGAAGGTGGCCCTACATAATTACATGTTTTAAAGCAAGTCCTGCACAGAACAGGGACTGGACGCTCGCTCACAAGCACCTTTCGTTGGCCCGCAGTTCCTGCATTCGTCCTAGTCCCTTGCCACCCCGTAATGTGACGGGGCTGGAGAGCTTACCTGAACTCATTAGTGCCTAATGCTTACATTCGTATTTTCGTTGGAGGCTCAACTCGCGGAGGCGGAGTTACTGTACCGTGTATCCACTGGTGACGGTAGGGTCCAGTTCCCAAGGGCGCTGCGATCCTCAGGTCCCCAGACTTCCCTTAGCTGGCGCGCAAAGGGGAGTTTCGCACATCAAGCGCGTAATGAGAATCCTGGAAGCTTTACTCTGGCCTGTCTTCAAATGCCCTTAAAGATTCTCGCAAGTGGATCGGATAGCGGGGCGCCTATGAAGGGGAATATAGTGATGAAGTTGCGGTAGAATGTGATGTAAGTCCGAGGAACTGCTGGACGCCTGTGAGAGGGCCTGTGGGCAGGTACGGAATCCGAATTGCCTGTACATGCCGAGTTTGATCCGAAGCCTGCTGCAGAGTTACAGTGGCTTACTAGTCAGTACATTTCCGGGGAAATTCGTTGCTTTTCTCCTGTGAAAATCAACGGTGCAAACCCTGAACCGACTGGCGTTAGTCGTAATTGACCTGCCCCCGATGTTTGACAGATACACTTGCCAGTCCAAAAAATATGTCGCTGTACTCTACTTTGCTATTGTTGGTGTGAAAATCAGCCCTACCTCCGTCTTCGGGATGTACTGCAATCCGCATAAAAAATGTTGTCCAAGTGACGAACAGACTGTTGGAGATACGAGCCTAGTAATTTGTGGCGCTGCAGTGGTTTCCCTTAGGGATATGCCCAACAGACAACTGGCGCCACCGGTAAAGCCTGGGGTTTGAAACGGACGCAAATCATGCTACCTCCTCCTCGTCTTCACGAGGCTTTCGCAGCGGCGCCGGCCGACTGTTCGACATTTCCGTCTCTTACATGCCCTTGTCTCTGCAGCTCAACCTCTATCCTTCAAGTTGAGAAAGCTGCCTATACTGACGAACAAGGCTAGTACTTGTACCTGAAGGCGGATTAACTGAAAGCTCGTTTCCTTTACATATATGACAGCTCCTACTTAATAGGCCCCTTCTCGTGCTCTTGCTCGAATATTAGTTAAACTGAATGCCTCATACTCGCTTTGTTAGTAGGCTCATCAGAAAAGGAGCAGAAACGGCCCTACTTGCCTTACTTGTATCAGCTTTGAGCTCCTTTCGAGCTCTACTACACTTTATTTCCTGAACGCTGACTCCGCATTTCTAGAGACACTCTGCGCATCCTCTATCGGATGATCCATAGTAAGCCTCGAATTACGTCGTCCGGTACTGGTTAGGCAAGGAGCGAGGGATTTGTTACCAAGGCCTTAGCTCTCATGCTTGAAGCTGTATTTTACTCCCATAGGTGTGCCCATCCAGGTAGCCTGTCAGGCAGCTGACAGGCGGACGCATATGTACGCATATACGCAGTACCACTAAAGCGAACTGGAAGGGTGCACTTTCGCGCTGTGTCTCCAACCTATTTCGACCTCCGAAGCTCTTGTAAAACGCGATAAAGCAACTCCTGAATACCGGGGAAAATTTCGAATAGGAAGAGCACTAAGTCAAGGAGGGTAAGCCGTTACGGCTGCCACTTCCTCCCACGTTCGCGCTGCGCCTTGAGTTGCTGTGGGGACTGGGGCCCTTGAGAGTACTTGTGGTTCAACGTAGAAGGTCTCCTGGAAGTTGTGCTTCTCCAGTTTCCTGTGCCTCTCCATACACTTGCAATTTACGACAATGAGATCTGATTCTTTACTGTAGTAGAGGCAGGCCTGCACATCTGTATAGTCCCCTGGCTTTCGGGATGGCAATTTTGCTGGCTGTCGACTGCATTGTCTCGTATTTCCCTGCCATTAGAAACCCGTTCCCCGACGTAAGCCCGAAACGGTTCCAGAGACCTTTTTTTTTGGCTCTAGCTGAAACGGTGAAGGTTGTGCCTTGCCTCTTTTGAACGTGCAATTACCCCACCATTTCGGCGAGTTCTACGTATTCATCCTGAATTACCTCCCCCAATCCAGTCAGTTACATAGTAACCCCTGTTCTGTGAAAAGCCTCCAGTACATGCGATTTAGGTTCACTGTGAGAATATTGCCCATTTTTCTTGAGACTTCTCGATTAAGGGCTTAGTTGAAAGGTTTTCTTGCTTAAGCTTTCGCATTCATACCACAGGATGCCTACTTGGAAACAGGCCCACTGCATGCCCAAAACTAATGTGATGCAGCCCACTTTAATACGAATGCTGCCGCAGTGTGGCAACTGACACATTACAACAGCAGGAATAATTGTAGTAGCCGAAACAGAATCCAACTTAGGCGCTAAATGGAAACTGCTGTGCTTCATGGTGGGATTCTTAGCACAAGCATTTCCACAACAGCAAAATATTGTCTAGTGAGACGGGATTTCTCAGCTGTTCATTTAGGCCAAGGCACGCAGTAACTTTGCCAAATTACTTGGGCCAAAGTTCTCTCCGTTGAATTTCAGGACAAACGAGCAACGCTGTATGGTCTTTTGCGAGTAGTCTGGAAATGACAGGGGGCTTACAATGAAGAGTAACACCCTCTTCCGCAACTTCCCTCGCACAGGCAAAATCAAACCCATGAATTGAAAGCCTTATTCGGAGGCAAGCACAATCGCGGTAGTCACTGGTAGATCATCAACTGCAGTAGAATGATCTAGAGGTCCCTCGTTGGTATCCTTAGTGTTCTGGCTCTACTGTAGCCCACGATGCTCATAGGCAAAGGACAGTGGAGGCCGTCTGTTTGTATTTACGAATATTTAACAACAAATCTCACTCCGAATTAGTGGCATAGTTTAGGAAAACAAGGCCAATCTCCTTTTGGCAACCCTCTGTCAGGTCACAGTTGCCGGAGCCGCGTAAGGAACACTAGTCTGTTGCATCCTCACTCCATTGCCTGACATTTGAACCTCAAAATGCATATTTGTATTCAAATTAATATTTTATTTTAACATCACATTTTTAAAAACTCACCAAAGCGTATTCCTGAATTTCTTATATATGTCGCACTATTCGTCCTCGACACTATCAAGCCTTTGCATCGCAGCATTTCGTAGCCACTAGCGCTGTGAACACTGTCGGACTCTAGTCTCAAAACTTCCTGTCATCCGTTCCACTTTTTGGAGTTAAATAACGTCGGAACTCACTTGTTGACACAGTAACAGGACGGTTGTAGTGCATTCTTATTTGTTTGCTTTTCTGTCCAAGCGGTCCCACAAAATCTGATGTACACTCAAACAACGTAAAATCCCATAAAGTGGTTGGCGCCTTCGGGATACATGGGCCATTTCCGCTTTTCCGTTGCTTTCAGTGGCACCACAAAAGCGTGTTGCGAAACGCCCCACAAGACACCCTGCACAGCAAATTTCAGCCCATAAATGCGCACACTTTTTCTCTGATCACTAACCGTAAACTCTTCCCCTAAGCCAATGCAAAAAGTACTTCTTGGGATAGATTCCTTCGAGCGATGAGCGATTTTCCCGTCTTTGCATCTGAATTCTTTTCTGCGGTAGCTTCCACCTCACTCGACGGTGTGAAAGCCCTGTATGCATATGCAGAAGTAGCCAATACGCTATCCTATTCCACCAGGTATTGCTAAGGCAACGGCGCCCCGCAGAAATAATATATATAGGCGGACTTCTTTCTTGCAATCCTGCGTCAATGGCGCCTTACACCCGTCCAATTGTTTTGATTATTCTCCTACTGAGTTTCTCTTTTCCCGTTCTCGAAGTTTCGGCTTCCAGAGTCTGCCCGAGATATTCAAATGTCGATACTCAATTAATACATGAGAGTTTGCAAAAGAGGGAAAGCGTTAGGCGGGGAGGCATGCGGAGGGATGAGGCCAGTACTGCACTGCTGACAGGAAAAAAATTTATGGTAAAACCGTCGGTGCACCGTCAAAGAAAGCTTAAGCCGCTGCCAGGTAGACTTTGTAAGCAATGGCCTGCGAAGGACGATCGAGTTGTGAATCGGGAAGGGGGAGTGCAGCAGCAAAGGAGCACTGCTTTCAAACAACGCCAAGAAGTCAAGGAGGAACCTGGTACTGCAATCCACGGTGTCTGCCTTCTCATTTGTAAAAATGCCGTGTAGCTGTGACAGCAGTCTCAGAAGAGGCGATTAGCTGATGGCCTGTTGAATTGGAGGAGGTTTCGCGGAAGAAAACCGTGCAGAGACACTATAACGAACCTTCTGAGTGAACTTTATGTACAGATAAAATGATACCACACTACAATATCCACAGTACTTCAGCCCCTTGGAAAAGAACATTTGTGCTGCAGGGCTAAGCCAGAGTGTAGGCCGTTCAGAAACGCCAGTCAACAATGCGCCAGGCGAAGTAAGCAGGGTCCTTCCCTCTCCTTGTGGATCTTCCGAAGAGACAAATTTTCATGAAAAAGTCGGTGTATATACTGAACCAAGGTCTGCTGTTGGAAGCGACGGAATCCCTAAACTCGGCTTAGGAACAGAAGCACTTCTGGAACCAGAAGGCAGGATGGCCCCTGAAGAGCGAGGCGCGCAACTACAGTTGGAAAAGAGGCAAGAGCTGGCAAGGCAGATTGCTGCTGAGAGACTAAAAAACAGGGATGCAGAGGATGACCCGCCTCCAGATCCTGCGGAGGAACGGCTTCTTGACCGGTTGTCAGCTTCAGTTGCAGCAGAGGAACTACCAATTGATTTTGGCCATGGCCTACACCTAACCGCTCAGGAGCGAGATTATATGGACAGGCGGGTCAAAGAGGAGCTTGAGAAAATCCCAAGAATGTCGCAGGCGCCGCCTTCACTGGAAGGGCTTCTGTTTGCTGAGACGTTTGATAGGCCGGATGTGTTTGGCTCCTGGATAGTGTCTACGAGTTACACCCATCCGGGTGGGCACATGTCTTGCCTTATTCCTGTGGCAACACACATACGCAGCAATTTGTATCTTATTCTTTGCAATACGCGGCAAAGTCTCTAGGCGAATGCTGGAGCGAAGCAGAGAACCCCGCCGCCTTGACGAAGCGCATTGCTTATTCATTTGCTGTGTCAACTTTGGGCATATTTTACTGGGAAGTCCCTCATACGATCATGCAGACCTGTTAAATTGTGCGGTTTTCCGTTTGTGTAGGGCATTGGCAACATCAACGAAGACTACCAGAGGCAATCCAAGGGGACCGTGGACTCATGACAGCCTCCCCCGTAAGATGGACGTTGCTAAATTATCCAAAGGCAGCTTTTGCAGACTCAGGCGTTAGGGTAGGCTAAGGCGGGGATTGGGATGGTGCGCGTGCATATTAACTTGTTTTTTCTTGCACTGCCCCACACGCAATTTCCATGTATCGCATTTTCAGGGTTTTCGGCATGCGATCAGCACCATGTTGCCCACTACAGCCAGGCTTTCTTCAGGAAAGCCTCTAATATTGCAGTATGAGCTGCAGCAACATAACCCCAATTTTGGTTGCGGCGGAGGCTACCTGACTTTCTTTGAAGCGGATGCACAGTCCCATTGCCACTTCGATGAGAGCACTGCATACGCTTTACGGTTCGGAGCTGATCAGTGCGGGTACCGTCGAGAAATCGTCTTCAAAATCAGTAGAAGGTGATCCAAAGCTAGAACGAACTAAGCTATTCCTGCTGTGTTAGCCGAGTTCGTACGTTTTTAACGCGTGAACGAGTCCTCGTGCCGAGGGCCTAATAGCTTGCCTGGATTACTCTTCCGCTGCTCAGCGTCGTGCATTCGCTGTATCCTCGGTTGGCGCTGCCATTTACTGAGAAGAGTCGCCTGCTCACTTTGATTATAAAGCCCGACGGAGCTTTCAATATTCTTCTGGATGGGCGGACCGTTCGCAAGGTGATTGCCAGATTCCAGTCGAAAACTTTGAGTCACATACCGTTAAGCTCTACGACACTTTCAGCTCATTTAGGGACAGCTTATTCTCCAATCTGCTTGCAGGGGACCGTCTTTGAAAACATGACTCCACCGTGGCCACGGCCAAGCTCGACTGTCAATGTAGGCGAGGATAAAACTGAACGTCAGAGTACCAGTTGAACGGGCATTACAATTGGTGTCAAAATGCAGGTAGCCAAACTACAGCACGGAGCTGCGCCGTAGCCAATTCTGCCGAATCTTGAAGCCCATTTCTGCTTTTCTCGCCACTGAATTCAGGAACTAACCACGGAGTTTCCCAGCTTTAACGCAGTGGGTCTCGCATTCATGTCGATCGATAGTGGGACCCTCGTAGACAACATTGTCGTGAGTGACGACATTGAAGCAGTCCGGCGGTTTTCAAGACAAACTTTCTGGGTGAGCTTGGCTGACCTGTCGGTTGCTTCCATGCTCTGTCGAGCACAGTACCGCAGCCTGCCAATACAAAAGGGTAGTCTTTTGTATTTTTTCCTTCAGCAGTTGCTTTCCCTAGTGAGTAGCCCTCAGTACACTTGTTAGACCTGCAGTGTGGGAGTTTAAACAACAGAGCACAGATATAAAACGAATTTAGCCGCTTCAACACTTCATTAGAGCAGATTGCTCTCTCAAGTGCATGAGTAGGGCACTAACTCCTAAAGGGGATGCGTGCAAGTCAGAAGGATGGCTCACGGCTGGATTTATCTTTAGCACAGCTCACTTAAAGGGATGGTCTTTGTGAAAGTAGTTTTGTGGGAGTGCAGAGAAGGGCCCAAGTGGAACACATGGTAGCAGAGAGGGCGCTGAAGACTCGGAGCGCGGTTCGGCAAGAAATTCGATCAAAGCGCCATGAATCTAAGTTGCTCGGAGCCATGGGTAAGTCTACTGGAGCCTTTCATTTCCCCGCGGAATCTTCAGGAGAGACTGAAAGAATCATTGAGGACACGAGAAATTCTAGCTCAGGAGGTCGTCAACCTGAAGAACATTGGAAGGCCTCGCCGGCTAGGCGTAACTTTTACCGATTTGAAGCTTGCCCTGAGGCTGTCCATATTAAGGAAGCGGAGAGCAAAAGTGAATGCAGAACCTCTGCCTTGTCGAGCGCAGGAGGTGTTGATGCTGATGTTGTGCTGAATACCTTGCTACTTCTGAGTGCATTCGCTGCAGGGTAGGTTTTCTGTGTTTTAGTATCATTCATGACCCTTTCGGGGTATCTCTTGCTTGTACCTCCGCTGTAAATTAATCATGTATCCCCCATCCGATGAGCTTCTCGGCTTCAGCAATATTTGCCAAGCTAGCTACTGTGGCTGTGGCTGACTTGCCTTCCCCAAAAGAGCGCTGTCATTTGTGTGTAGCGTTGGAGTTATATGGAGATGCAGAAGAGCCTCTGTACTTCAATAGAAGATTGAAAAATCGTTGCTTGCAACTAAGTATATTCACGAGGCGTTGCACAGTCCACCCCGCTGTGAGCGTTGAGGCTTGCAGCTCGAGACTGACGCTCTAAATGGTGCAGGACTACCAGAAGGCCGTCGTGAGCTGCAATAGAATAAAAAGATCCAGGAAGCAGGTTTCCCGCCACACCGCATATCGCTCCTGCAGTCTCCGCGAGGCACGCGAGCAAGAGAAGTCGAATATGAGGAAGGGGACAAAGTTTGAATATCAATGCGCGTTATGGAACCCAGAGGAACAGCAAAGTGTCAGCCGCACAACCTGTGGACTTTGAAAATTCTTCATACGGAAAGAAAGGCAACATGCTGGTTTGCCTTGCCTCCGTTCATCCAGTTTTTCAGGTTTTGCCGCTGCATGTATATCACCGTCGCCGACAATACATGAGATTGTATCCTATTGACTGAAACTCACAAGCCCCCAATCTTGAGTACCACGTGGACAATTCGCCGAACATCAGGGAAAAGCATGTAAACTTATACTCCCTTGTAAAATGGACGAGCTTACCAAATAAGACACCAACATGGCAGACTGTCGGCAACCTAGAGAACACTAGGAATATGTGTCAAAACTCATTTTCACTTCCCTGTTGGAAGAGGACCCACCCAGGCAAGTCGAAATAGGTCTGCAGCAAAGCATATCTTGCACTACGTGTGCATTCAGTAATTATTTAGTCCCTGAACACATTCAAGTAGAAAGTATAGACAGTGCCCATTCACCGCCGCCGGCGGCTCCCGATGAAACAAAGGGCCAGAATAAAGGCACAAATGCTGTTTTCCCTCCGTTTTTGGTTTGAATATACCCACTTTAATCTTGCGGTTTTAGGAGAGGTCAAGGGTGGTCAGTTCCCCTTGGTTTCTGGTGATTCGCTTCCATGAGTGCGTCTCATCTCGCGTACATGCGCACGTAGGACAATCGCGTTGTAGGTGTGGTAAGTGCTTATGTGGATGTTCGATTTCGCATGTTGCTTATTTATTGTTAGTTTCATTGTCAAACCCTAGTTGTCATTTGGTACGTTATTTTCAATGTTCGACTGACTGTGATGTGAAGTAGTCCACGCAGGGAGCAAGCGCCGTCGAGATTTGGTTCACCGCTGAATCTATTTGTTTGGTAAAGGGATTGCGATTTTGTGTTTCCCTTTAACAGGTGGATAACTGTAGTGAAGCAAACAAATAGTGCCAACCTGGCAGTTTGCCATGTTAGTATGTCCCTGCAGCTTAGTCTGACTGATGTTGTAGTAAACAGCATACTCTACTGTATGACCTCTCTGTGTGCGCCTTTGGGTTCACAATCTGCATCTACACGCTATCTAGAGAAATATGCCCTCACATGATCTAAAAAGGTAAACGAAAGTTGTTAAACATATCCCAGTTACTAAAGCATTAAATAACCCCAAGAATAATAATTCTGACTCGATGACTCTGCAGGGGGTTATAGTCTCAACCGAAGCATCAGCCTCATAGCCAGCCCCATCCTTGTATGGTTGCGGAACGTACGTGATTTAGGTTACCTTACGCTCTATCTAAATTGATACAATTTACTTCTGTTGGTCATGTATTTGTTCTCGTGCAGCCAACTACTCCTCTAGAGGCTCCAGTTTGGTTCCATCATAGTGCCTGTGCACTACAGATGTACTCGTCCCGGTGTGCAGGCTGCCTATTGAAGACCGAGTAGATGCTCAATAGTAGCCTAAAATATTAGAATATGCACCAAGCGGGGCTTGTTTTCGCCCGCATGTGATTTGTGGGGTTGCTGAGAGAACTAGCTGCATCGAGTTGAGCTACAACACGTGTCAGGCGTACTCAGTCCCGAGCCCAAAACACATGGGCCGCGGTAACGGAACTCCTGCGGAAGAGGAGAGAACTGTTATCGGGGGACAATTCGATAATTTTGTGTTTTGAGGTTTGTTCTATTAGTTACGTAAGTGTGCAACTAAAGTTTAGTTTTAGCAGGCTGACCCTGGGAGACACAAGCTGCTCAACGGAAGTGCTGTAGTGCCCGGCACTACAATGTACCGGATCTGGGTTTCCGAAACAGTAAGAAGAGAAATACGGATATTTAATGAGCCTTCGTTTATAAAATCGAAGCAATTATTTGCCGATCGCATAGCGCCAAGCCCCAGGGGCCCAGGTACTGCTCGCAACCGCGACGCGTGCTCCCGCGGGCCCCGCCCAATGGCGCCGTGGGCGGCGGAGTCAGTCAGACTTATTAGAACGGCCTCGTGGTCAAACAGAACTGCCCTTGGGGTGAAATATGAGAAACTTAGTAAAATTTAGTATAAAGGGGAGAGTTTAGGCTCGTGTGCTAGCGTGCACCTAATTAGACTACGGAGATGGGAATGTAGCCCTGGTGGTTCAGCGCTACAATTGGGGGCTGTTCCGGGGAAGTGGAAAAAAATAAAATTGCAATAAATGAAATAAGAAGATAAAAATTCCCAAATGATTTCATCCACTGAACCCCATAGGGAGCTCAGCCCCTAGGAGAGACAAAGGGATAGCCATGCACCTACGTGACGGGAAGGTGGTAAGACCCCCACAACAACCGGGCGCCGGGATGTCTAACGTAGCCTCACCCAATAGATAAACCGCTGGGCACCGTACTGAGCCGAAGCGAACGGAACCCGGCAGCGGGCAGCGGCACCAGCCTCCCAGCCGCAGGAGAAGGCCGTCCGGAACCACTCCAGGGACAACGATGCCGGAGGACGCAAGGATCTCGGAATGAATCGCGCCAGGATGGAGCCGGAAACAGCCGACCTACCCAGCGAAATGGCGGCGCAGATGACTATGGGGCAAAGACCCGCACCACAGAGGCCCATAGCGTACGAGAATGAAAGGAACATGAGAACCTTCCTCGATCTAGTGGAGCTAGAGTTCCTCGATCTGGGAATAGAAGCTCGGCAGTGGGGATAAGAACCAAGAAGATACCTGAAGGGCGGCGCCCTAAGCTACTGGTTGTATTTGCGTCGCACTGGGAAGCCGCTAACCAATTGGGAACTTGTGAGACAGCGTTTTTGTGCGCGATTCTGCAGGATGACACAAGAAAGTATGATAGAGATGATGGCCAAGAATGTATGGCAAGGCGAACATAACGCATACTCTGCACCTTTTGCGGCCATTGCGGCCCAAAGCGTTGACGATGACGCCAGACCAGCTGGTGGGATTCTATTTGGCAAACCTACCGGAGGAACAATGCTGGGCGATAACCCAAGGGGGAACGAGAAAATTCAGGGAGTGGCAGGAAGCAGCCACAGCGCTGGCCGCCTCGGAGGCAGCTTGGAAGGCCACGAAAGAGGAGCGGCTAGGATACCTGCAACAGCTGGAGGATGCCAGGCGTAGACCGGAGAACGGCGGGCGGAAATGCAGCCCGCGGCGGGCACTGGCCAGAAGGGGAGACCTGCGGGACGACAATACGGAAGCGGGTATCCGCCCACGACGGTCCCGGCAGCCGGCCGCCGCAGCCGCTCCCCCGTCGCCCAAGGCGGCGCCGGAGATCCACCCTTTGCCTGACGCGCTGAAAAACTCGGCACGCGGGGCCGCGCCGTGTCCCACGCTCGCGCCGCCCGACAAACCGACTCCGAAAGTGAGGGATAAAATCCCGGCCCCTCGTCCCACTGGTGAGGAAGCCCTAACTCCCCAGAGATGGGAAGCCGCGTACGCCCAGTGTCCCCTCTTCCGTGAGGCCTTCTCCGCCGCCTGGCAACGTGAAGGAGAGGCTGTAGCCCACGATCTTGAAGGCCGCCGCTGCACCTTCCTGTTCCACAGCTCCTACCTGCACATTTGCATACATGGACTCTGGCGCATCTGCGTTCCCACCCTGCTCGACTTCCTCTCCCATGTCCTGTATCGAGATCATGGCCACCTCACTGCGGGCCCTCGTGGCCAGAAGAAGACCTTCCTGGCCCCCAGCAAGCTCTACTACAGGCCAGGTATGCGCTATTATATCAACGCCTACGTAGAATCCTGTGTATAATGCAAAGCGTCAAAGCCCTAACCCGCGGGCCTGCTTCAACCCCTCCTTATCCCTTCCCGACGCTGGAGCTACGTGAGCCTAGATTTCATCACCGACTTACCGACTACTCCGCGCAGACATGACAGCATCCTAGTCATTTGGAACTTGTTGAGCAAGATGGCCCACTTCATCCTCACAAGGAAGACGGCTACCACTGCGATACTGTGGAGGTCCTTGCCGGCCGCCTCATCCGTTATCACGGCTTTCCCGACGTTCTCATCTCCGACGGTGACCCCCGGTTCCAAACGACCCTCTGGCAGCAGCTCTGCCACCGCTTCCACATCAAGCGCGCTATGTCGTCCGCCTACCACCCCCAGACTAATGGCCAAGCTGAACGCGTCAATCGTACGCTCGAACAGATGCTGCGGACATACATACAGACAGAAGAGACGGAGTGGGAACGCCTACTGCTGGCGGTCGAGCTCGCATAGAATACCACCAGCCACTCGTCCACAGAGCTTAGCCCGCTTGAGGTGGTAATCGGTCAGAACCCCCTTACTGCTGCGGACCTCGATATTGTTGGCGACCTGGCACCCACCCTCACTCCGCTGATGATCAAGGTGTTCCGCCAGCTTTGCGACCGAGCGCAGAGCCATATCATGAAAGCTAAGTGGCAGCAAAAGTTGTACGCCGACACCCGCCGACGGGACGTGACGTACACACCCGGGGACCTCGTGCGGACCAGCATCCACAACTCACCGGGGCTCATCAGTGCTCCAAATTCGAGCCCCGCTTCCGGGGCCCCTTCCCCCTCACCGAACGGATCTTGCAGGTCGCCTACCGCGTGGCCCTCCCCTCTACTTACACCTGCCACAATCTCTTCCACGTCTCCTAACTCGTCTCAGATCGTCCTCTCGACCCCCAAATGACCTCTAAGGAAGCTCCGGTCTGTTGGCTCGCCGTCTCAGACCCCGATGGACGCCCTACGGATGACCACGAGGTGGATTACATGTTAGCTCTACGGGAAACCGGCCCGACTGCGCAGTACCTCATCAAGTGGCGGGGAATCCCAGAAGACCAAGCGACCTGGGAGCCCTCTAGTCACCTTACAAACTGCCCCGCCCTGCTTCGCGCCTGGCGCCACCATCACCGCAAGGCGCAGCGCGCTCAGCGTGCGGCTCCCGCCGCCGCTCCCGTCGCACTCTCTCCCGAGCAGACGGCGTTGCCTACCTGGCGGGGGGAGAAAGTGGAGCGGCCACGACCGTACAGCCGCTCCACCTGCAGCAGCACACCGCCTGGATAGAAACAGTGCAAGGAGCACCGCTTCGCAAGGAGAAGCACAAGCCAGCACAGCACACACGGCAGAAGAACTTACCTATTTTAACCCTTGTTTTGGCCCACCAAACGTTGGGAATCCTGATGTTGTCTCATAGACAACACAGGAATACGAAAAAAAGGAAGGGAAGAAAAAAGAGAATGGTAGAAAAAGAAGGAAAGGAACGGGAGGGAAGGCAGAACAGGGAAGAGAATTCCAACTAAGGGGAAAGTTGTAGTGCACTACAATGTGCCGGATTTGGGTTCCTAAAACAGTAAGAAGAGAAATACGGATATTTAATAAGGCTGTGTTCATAAAATCGAAACAGTCAGTTGCCGGTCGCCTAGCGCCATGGTCCAAGGGCCCGGGCACTGCTCGCAACCGCGACGCGGGCACCCACGGGCCCCGCCAAAGGGCGCCGTGGGCGGCTGAATCAGTCGGATTTATTCGAACGACCTTGTGGCCCTAACTGAACTGCCTTTTGGGGCGTAATTTGGAAAATTTAGTATATTTAAGTATAAAAAGGAGAGCTTAGGCTTGGGTGCCAGCGTGCACCTAACTGCACTACGGAAATGGGTATGCAGCCTGGTGGCTCAGCGCTACAGGTGCCCCACAGGGAGCTATCATTGGAATTGCACAGTATCCAGTCAACCGCAGGGAAGTACCTGCCTTCCGAAAGAGCGTCTCGTGAACAAGCCTATTCTAAAGCAAGGGTGAGACACAGCAAGAACTGAAGGTTCGTTCAGCAGCGGCATGCCTTTTTTCGCATTTCCTTCCACGGTCCTAGTCACTTGCTACCACATTGTATAAGCGGGGTCCAGGACCTACTTGAAAGCCCGTTAGTAATTGCTGCTTTCCGATTGGGTTTCTGTTGGGGTCCCCATGCCGCAAATGTACTGCGCAGTGTGCGCTACTGCATGGTCTCTGGAAAGCGGATACTCATATCTAAACTTGCCTGCAGACTGACTACGGACTGACAGGGACGTGCTTTTTAATTGTCTGCAGTGTTAGCGCATGCAGCAGAAGAGGGCTTGGTTGTGTTCGTATGTGGGATTCCTTTGAAGCACTAGTTCCGGCAAGGTGCACTGCCCAGCTCATCTGTGGCGGCTTCATTTCGCACCAGCCCCATGCCCTCAGGGCAGAGTGCCTAAGAACCTTAGGAGGGGATGGGGTGATAGATGCTTTTTAGGAACCTTTCCCGAACCTTCATACTGGGCACGATTTTGAATAACGAGGGTCCTTGAAGAAGATCAAGCGCCGGCTTTACATACCCGCTGTTGACGGTGAGGTCCAGCCCCTGAAAGCCCTTAGATCCCCTGGGCCCAAACTCTTCATTATTTGGCATGCATAGGAGAGTTTCCTGCATGTCGTATGCATCACGGAAACACTGATTCAAGGGCCTGGCGCTGAGGCGGATAGGCGGCTGTTGACGATGATTTGCTGCATGCCTTGCTGAAACCCTTGTCGCAAGGCACATTCGCATTGCAAGCGGACCTGAGCGCTCCTCCGGCGCATGCAGCAAAACCCGTAAACAGCTTGCAAGCGCATAACTGCTTTTGCGTATAGGGTTTAGGGGTAGCATTCCATTACCAGCCTGCCCGAATGGGGAAATGCACTCACAGATATCGGGCAAACCAGGCTGCATCTTCCCTTCGAGTCTCCCCAAATGGCGGAGGCTCTCCCATGCCTTGGTTTATAGCTAGGAATGGGTGCGTCGATGGAGATGAGGAGGAGAAGAGCGGCCAGCGGAGGAGGAGCAAATGGGCTCACTGCCCCATACTCAGAAAAAGCGAAGTAAGATGACCTCGGGGGTTGACGGAGGGAGGGAAAGCGAGCGGTTTCTGCAGATATACCTCATTTTATTGGATGCTGTTGCCTATCCCGGTAGCCTTTCCCCACATGTATGCATTACGTTGTGCACCTAGAGTGTAAGCCTGAACCTGGTACTTCAGCCTGCGGCACCGCACCATACTGGTGGACGAGGGCACTCTGAAAAATGTTCTTAGAAAGTTAGCTTCACAAATTAAACTTATTCTCTCTTCATTATTTGAGGACTCTTGGATAGGCGTAGACCTTTGGAGACGTTACCGGGGAGTTTTGCACGGTGCATTTCTGTCGCCTCTCAAAAGCTTGGCTGCCGGCAGCAAGCGCTCCCGTCACGCTCAAGTAAGCATGAGACTGGACGCCCTTCAGGTTGTTCCACACGAGTCAGAAAGCTGAAAGGCACAAATGCCTTTGAAAACGTTCGTTCTGCTATAGTATTTGTGTACTTGTTGTAGCATCTACAGTCAGTGTATCTGTTGCACATCGGGGAAGGGTTGTTGTAGCACGTTCGCGCACTCATTAAGTGCAAAGCTTCTGTCTCTTTCTATCTAGCTATTGTCAAATGGCTCTTCTCCATTCAAGTAGCCCTTATATCCTGCAGCATGCAGCCCCTTCGTAGGCCCGAATAGTTGGCCAAGTGGCAGTGTTAACGAATAGTGCCGCACAGATCCCTACATCAGCTGCCACTAAGGTATGCGTACGTCAGTGCTACGGGGAGTAACAATCTTGTGGAGCTATAATCGCCGTATATCAAATGAAGTATGGAGTGCCCTGCAGTGAATTCTCCATACGAACACCGCAAACACTTCTAATCCTGCAGCTTTTTCGTTCTCATGCTGTCACTGCAGCATAGCTTGTCCTATTTTAGTGCATTTACTCGCACGTGTATGCATGCTGTGTAGTGACAGCTGGCCCCAAACAGTAACTACGTGAGAACCCTAAGTTATGCTAACTGGGAACACACACTTGAATCAGTTACCAAAACTATGATCCTCGTTGAAACCGCTAAATAAGCACAATTAACAACCCAAAATACGATCGACTTCATATTATCATTGGGAAGGTAACCCCAGAATAATAGAATTGATACCCGCCGAGGGCCAGAGCCAGAGTCACAGCAAGCAAGCCTTGCACCCAGCCATAAGCTGCTGCAGACTGGTGAGCACTCTGATCCAGTTAGGCTGTCTTTCTATCTAAAAGTGTCCTAATCCCTGAAATATTTTATAGTATTCATTCCTTTTCATGATATTCGGCCTCTAGAGGCTACGCCCAAGATCTATTGTAGCGCTTGGGCACTACATGCTCCCTACTGAAGGCCAATGTCTAGAATACTACTACACGCAACGAGAGGGGCGCGTTTCGGTTTTGAACGTAGGGGTTCCCAGTAACCTAGTAGCAACAAGTTGAGCTGCAACTCAGGCCAGCCCTCCTCCAATTCCTCAGCCCCTGGGCGGCTGTGCCAGGACGCCTGGGGATAAAGGATGAACAGTGTTGGGAGATTTAGCCAGTTACTTTTGGTTGAGCTGCGTCTTTGTTCTCTTATCGGCTTGGGTGTGGATTTTGGATTGTTCCAGGTTTAGTATTGGCACATTGCTGATGGGAGAGAGCAGCTGCTCGCTATGCCGAAATGGTCTGCAGTGGCGGGCTACGGCTGTGGCCCACCGGGAGTTTTCACTGGAAATGAGTAGTCGCCCGTCACGTCGAAGGAAGTGCTTGATTTGGTAACGGTTTTCCTAAAAGCCAATTTGTTCACAAACAAGTGCTGCACAGAAGAGGAACTGAGGGTCCCCCCATCCGCGCCTTTTTGCTGTCATCAGGTCCTCGCTGGTTAGTAGTCCGCCCCCCAACCAATCATAGAAGGAGGTGCAAACCCTGCTTGCAACAGCAGGTGAGTCTTTTTTAGCGATTGGGTTGTTGTTGGGACCAAGGCTGCAGAGAGTACTGTTCGGTGCACCCATTTGTAAGGGTGCAGCCCAGACCACCAGACCTGGAGGTCCCCAAGGCCCGTGAGGCCCCAAAAAACCTTGTTACCAGGCTTGCGAGAGGGGGGGTCTTATTGTGCAGAATCCCACAGAACCTCAGAATAATGAATATTACCAGTTTTAAAGCCCGGTCCGAGGTTTTGCCGTACCAACTAGCGCATAGCAAATACGAACTATCAGCTAAAAACCCAAGACTCAGATTTCTATTACTTTTTTACAGTGTGCTCTCCGCTGAACTCGCCATGCAGGAACAACTAGTATCCTGTCTTGACCTTGGTATTAGTACACCACTCGAGCGGCTACACTTAAGTACCCAAGTTAGTTCCGTGTGGTAGCGTACTGTTAACACTATCGCGGTAGCAAATCCTGCGGCAAAGCTTCCTATAAGCCGACCCTACGAGTGTCCAAAGCCTACCGGGGCACTCTCGTGAACGTTATGCCGTACTCACTGAAATGAAAAGCTTGGCCAGCTGTGTATATAGCGTGGCCGCCAATCGTATTTTTTCAACAAGTCTTGGTTTGTGCATTCGTGTTCGCCTTTGCAGCACACTCTTGTGCGAGGTGCGCTTGTTTACACTCATTCAAATTTGAGTGCCGCAACGAAAATAACTAACCGGCTCTGGCACAATTCAGCTGCCAATCCCAAATATTCCATTGCTTACAAGTGTATCGAAAGAAACACGTCTAACTTCATGTTACGTGCGCCCACCGCTGCTTATGCTGGCCGCCTATAATCAAACCAGTCTGCCGCAACTTACTCGGTAGTACGCATGGAGATTTGGTTTTTCAGATGTTTTACACATGAAACATACATTTTTAATTAAGCGTTGCGTTTTCCCGTCACAATGCGGGCCCTGCATCTCTTCGCCTGGCTCCGATCGTCACGTCGTTTTGAGGTGCTATATCATAACAAATCACCTTGTGTGCCCCATCGGGTATTCTGGTAAGATGGAGGGTGGAGTAAAACAATCTTATTAAGTGTCCTGCCTACACCACTGAGGCTCGGTGAATGGATTCTTCCCAGTGGGCATAAGAGAATTGTAGCTTCCATTAAGCGTTTTCTTTAGGCTTCATACATGCACTGAAAAATCACTAATTAGCCTCAGAGAATAGAATTTTGCTGAAGAGTCAACGCCCAGCAAACTAAAACGAGCGGACTATGGCTCGCAGGCAAAGAAAGTGTGGTTGATGGGAGCCTCACCACGAGGTGGCGATGGTGGAGACATCCCCTTGAGCTCAACATTGAATCCTAGAAAAGCCCTCACGGGACGTACAGATACACGTTTCTGCATCGCATACCAGCACTTCAAACCTTGCGTTAGCACGGGGCCAAATGCAACACATCGGCGCCTGAAGCGCTTGAAGCAACTACATACCTGTCTGATTCGTCTCTAGCAATGTACTCTTTGGACATTAAGCCTTCAAGAGATGACTTCACGGCTTCTGGCCTCAACCCGCTACAATCAGAATTTTCGCTCTTGGAAGGTTCCTCAGCAGGTCGCTGCAGAATCTGCATCAGTTGCTGGTGAGTCAGTCGACGGTGCTGCTTGAAGAGTTTCACGAGTTTAGCGTCAAGTTTCGCTCTCTCTTCTACATCAAGTGGGCCCCGAACCCTACGTGGAGGCAGTGGCTCACTGCCCCTTGCTGTAGAGCTTCCAGCCTGTTCGATGGTCCACCCACAGCATAGCATTCACTCCAAGCTGAAGATGTCACTTTATTGCGCATTCAATTCGAGCAGCCGAAAAGAGGAAACTCGTTGCAACTTACTGCAAGAGGATTGACTATGCAAGGGAGACGCCTAATGTCCAGTTCTTCATTGAAACAGAAGAAAGAAGATAAACCGTCTCCTGAGGACCTGCGCTAAGAATAGAAAAGACCAATGCAGCAACAGCGATGGATGTAGATATGCTTATGGGGATGGCGAATATTTCTCGGGGTCATCTACCTGACTGGCAAGGTTCGGCCGACTGAGAGGTTTAGGGCATACCAGAAGGTTTTGTGGTTCCATTTGAAGGCCTTCCAAGATAGATAAAGCTTCCTCTGTGGAAATTCCAACTAACTGCGCTGCTGCCTGCACCGAGATAAGTGGAATTCTGCAAGAATAAAGGCACAACCCAGCCCTGTTCCATGGGGAGTTTGCTGCAACGTCGGCATCCCAGCCTCCCGTGGGTGATGTTCCTCCACCTACTACTGTAGGGTTCTTCTCTTTCTACCTGGCTATTCATTATTTAGGAATTCGAGTTTCATTGCCTGGAGGAGCACAGCCACTGTCGTATCTCGTTCTTGAGGGCGGCCACTAAGTCCTACTCATTAAAGAGCAGCAGTATAAATGATGTTATCAGGCAGACGCGGAAGTTTGCAGCTTTCAGGTCCGTACAGGCCCCAGCATTAGCTTGAGTCTCATGGGCTTGCTGGCGAAGTATGACGGCCATGTCTGCGTGCCCTGCCTTCCACAGCCAGAGAAGCTGCCGCTCGGGAAAATGGGCTCTGTACATACTGCTAAATGCCTGCATAGAGAAATAAACTATAAAGAAGCAATTGTGAGAGGTAAACACCGTGGCAAATGCATGTACTCACCACCAGCAAAGCATCTCGATGTGCTCCGACAGTGTGGACGGCGAACAAACACCACTCAGAATTTACCATCAAGAATATAAAACCCTGGGGCAATGAGCAACCAGCCTGGGACATTGGTAAAAGACCAGCCGTGTAACGACAGGGGACACCGTCACCATGTGGATAGTTGTAGCTCCAGTATTTAAACGAGACCACAGGCGAAACCGACCTCCAAATGCGTATGAAGCTCTTTTGGGATATTGAGACCTCCAACATTGACTAAATGTGTAGTAAGCTGGCCAAAAAGAATGTCAGACCCCAGTGGTTGGGTGGGGAGACCACTTGTTTCGGGGGACCCCAGGGGCAGATACATTTCCCAGGCAGTCTTCGTGAGAACCAAGGCCTCAAAGCTTCCTTTTCGTTCATTTTCTGCCACCGTGGAGACAGCTGGGTTGAATATGTTGTGTGTATTCCCTTCGGAGGTAGCATGGGGATCTTTCACTAGGACCGTACTGTGCTGCGGCTCTTGCCCGGTGCCCACCTCAGCAGTCGGCACTGCAGAAGGAGCTTCTGCGGCTGCTGTATCGGGAGAAACTACTACTGCTGTCGGAGCAGGGGAGAGATTTTCATGCTGCACATGTCTCGTGTAGAGGAACAGGGTTTCCCTCGCTGCAGCAATGTCCGAGATAACCTGTCGAACACGCCACTGCTCTTCAGGTGGAACGGGGCAACGCGCCTCAAAAGCACGTTGTATTGCCTCCCATACTCGCAACTCTAAGGCACAAACTGTTGCTGCCAAATCGGAGAAGACATCTACCGTGCCCACTGCCCGCAGGGAGTCTGGGGTGTCATTGTTTTCGAAGAAGGCCTTGTATGCAGCGTGATTGTTCCCCGCTGCGCGTCGCGCCCGAACTAGTCGTACATGGATCGGAATTCCGTCCAGACGATCAATGAGCTTGCTGCACCCTAGGGGCCTTTGCCTGCCGCAAAGGCCCCAAGCCGCCCATTCTGGCAGGAGCCGGGAGGCTAGGAGTCTTGCGTATGCCGAAAGGAAACGTTCTGGGAAGTGCAACCTAGAGCACAGGCGAGCAACGGTCTCCTGAAAGCAGAAAACAAACACTTCTGTGCTTTGGAATCATGCACATGTGACTCAAAGTGGGTGGCTCCTGTCCTTTGAAATGAAGGCTATAGTGCAAGGAACTGTTGACGGACTTCCCAGGTGCTCGTAGCCGGAGCCTGGCCGTCCTTTGTCGGCACCACTGCAGCCGCGGCACGCCGTAGTTGCAGATCCATGTACGAAGCCACTGCTTCTTCTACTGTAAGTATGTTTCCGGAAGGGACTGCTGTGCAAGCTAAGCACCTCGCTACTTGGGGATTCGACACAACACTGTCAAATGCCTGCATCAAACGTCCAAAAAGGGCGAAAATAGGTACTCGCGTAAGTGCTATTTGTCGCTGTTTCTTCAGACGACAAACATGTGGCTAGGAAGGCAATAGTTTGCTCCTGTGTAGAAGAATAATTGTTGTTTGCATGACGGGACGTACCTGATTCCGGGATTCAACAGTGATAGGTGCATTGTTGCAGAAAACTTCCAGCTGCTTTTCCGATTTCTTGAGATATTGCAACAGCAACAGCACGAGCATTTCCCCTCTTAGGGGACAAAAGTCGCAGTGCACGGCTGTTTCGGTTGGATTAACATTACGGCTTGCGATTGCTTGTCCTGAGACTGCTGATGTATCTGAAGACGTAATCGCTCTTGTGTTGGGAATTTCCTTCTTGTCTGGGGTTACTAATGCAACATCACGCCCCTTGTCTTGCTCCTGCTCTTCGGTAGTGCTGCTACTGGTCTTTACACTTGCGGGCTGTTCAGCCTGTGGTAGCATACTGAGGACGCCTTGCCCTTCACGACACGCTGCGCATATGAGGTCCCACTGCTTAGATGCGCATCTGATATTGCAGCAGCAGCAGAGGAAAATGACAACCGGAGGCGTAGAAGGTACCATTAAACACGTTATTGAGCCTTGAACTAAAGCACCAGTGGGGTGACTGTGGTAGGCTGTCTTGCTTATGAGGTGCTGACCGCTGCGTGAGAATTCGTACTGGATTGAATCGCTCAGGGATGATGACCAGTACAGACGCAATTGATGAGCAATGCTGTCTAGGCACTCTGGCCACTCCTTGGCCCAGTGCAAAAGCAGCACCACCACTGCAGCATTCTGCACAGGAGGAACCCGAAGGCAGATGGAGAAAACGAAGGCAGGCGCACGCATTGGCGTGAGGTTCGCTACACAGATATCCGGAATTCACAATTTATTTCATACAAAGTGGACGCTTGCCACTCCAGTCGTCTTCCCGTAGCAGTTGCTGCAACGTGGGGCGCAGGTACATAACTTTGCCAAAGGTTTTTCTCAGCAAGACCTGTCTAGCCACCTGCACCGCAGTGTCAGCTGAACGCAAGGCGAGAAACGCAACACGAAGTGCTCTTAGCTGTGGGAACTGCGACTACATGCCAAGCAATTCATTTCGGGAGACACTGTTGGATTCATAGCTGGATTTCTCAGAAAAAAATATTGTCCTTCGGAGACGCTCCAAAATTTACAATAGGCTTTGGAAGGTATTAGGACGTACCTACTGGGGCACCGAAACAGGTTTCAGTAAGAGAGCGCTCTGCAGCTGTAAGTGCTTCCACTGCTCGAAGGAAGGCTCGCAGTTCCACATCCCCCGCTATCATCTTCGAAGCTGCGTCTGCATGCGCTTTGGCAACGCCTTCCAGTAACTGCCTGAAAGCCCAAGTGATTAACCTAGAGTTCAGTGACCGTCTGTATGAGTGCCTGCCACAATGAAGGGCTGTGTCACAAGAATTCTGCTTTGGCATGAAAGCACCACTAGACCCTTCGAGAGCAGCGCATGCGCCTTTTTGCATTCAAACTGGTCCCACTAGCTCATTCATACATGTACATCTTTCCAACATCCAGCTCCTCGATAATGTAAAGCGACTATTTTGCTCATGACAGGCGATTTGTCGTTTCAGTTACTTGATACGTACCTCCTATGGTGAAACCACGTATTTGACCTTCCTCCCCAAGGACCTCCACCTACCCCCGTCCACATCACATACAACAGGCGGCCGCTCCTATGGGGAGGCTGCAAAACGCATTTGTTTGAGCCTGGACAGAATGTTGTCCCAGCAGATGCACCCACGGACGCGTCTGCTGTCTCTTCTGGGAGAAATGTGCTCCCTGCAGGTTGCGCTGGCGGCGGGGAAGCGGCACATGCTCCTGCAGTCATTGCCGTCTTTTTCCGGCGCTGCAGTTGGACGTGCTGTGGATCATCAATCCTTCTCAACAGAATCAGGGCCTCTCGAATCCAATGGAGTTGCGTTGTTGTTGCTGGAAGCCCCGTCGCTGCTGCTTTCCCAGCAAGCGATGACACGGGAGTTGTATCCTCACCGTACGGCTTCACCATGTTGAGGGATGCACTCCGCGGCTCTCTTAAAGCTACTGGCCCTGTTGTTGGGGTTTTCTGTCTTGCCTCCTGGACCTCGTGACACTCGTGGGCCTTGGGGCGCTCAGTAGCAAGCTCGAGTTGACTTTGCAATTGAGTTGAAGGCCCAGGCGCCAAAGCATCATGGGCCTCGGCAGACAAGAGAGTTACCAGATAGGCATCGTCATCTTCCCCGTGCTGAAGCTGCACATATTTTCCTTCTTGTTGCAGTAGGGGATGCTGGTCCTGTTGCCGGTCGGAAGGCGTCCCACTATCTGTCACCGGGTTTTCCTGCATTCTTATTAATTGAGGCGGAACGTTGAGGTGATCCATCTCTGGATGCTTTGGGTGTTGATGATACGCCTGCTGCTGCTGCAGGGGAGTGTCTTCATTCAGCGGCCTGTATGCACTCCCCAATAGTTGACGCTCTTCAACCGGCGGTGTCGCATCCTGTTGGTGGCCTGATTCAGCTTGCGCAGTAGTGTTCAATGCTGTTTCGATGATCATTCTCGAGCACTCACGCCTTAACTGGTCGATCACTCCCCACACCCGAGACCTTAATACTTCCACTAGCCCACATAGTGCCTGATGCCATATGCACATGCCACACATAACGGGTATTCCGTTGTTATACCGCCTCCACGTGTTTGAGCTAAAGCTGCCATTGATAGCTTGGTCTTTCTAGAGAAAAAGCCTCCCAGTCATCCAGCTTAGAGGCTTTTAAGGATAATTGGTGGCATATTGGCCAACGGTACTAACACACTGCTTGCTGTACACAGCAACAACTGGAGGGTATGGCAATTTGCTGACAAAGCGTCCAAAAATGACAACAGCGGCCTCATCGATAGTAGAAAGTTGGCACAGAATCTTCGTTGCTGCACGTGCTACAGCTTCACGCGCTTTGATGCTCCTGATCCCAGCAGCCTCTGCTGCCAGCAGTGCCTCTCCCGATGCAGTAGCTGCACGCATCTCAGTTTTTGCAGGGTTGCTGAAGCAGCAAGGCTGTTGCTGCGAGAGAGCCTCCGAGCCCCTTGCGTAGAGATATTTGAAGAGCAACAGTGCAAGTGTATACGATTTCCATGCCTTTACGCACTGAACCACGAAGTTCCTCGTTGCCTCCGGCCCCACACTATATTCAACTTTAGCTTCTGCATGAAGCCCATAGCGGAGACGATCAGAAACGGCACTTCGGATTAACAGGCAACAAAAGAAAAGGAAGTGCCGTCGCGCCGCTGTTGGTGACTGCAGTGATGCATGCAAACCTGAATCACAAAATCATCATATTCAGTCACCTGGATCACAAAATCATCGAATTCAGTCACCAATAAGCAGATGAAACTGTACGGGTATGCACCTGTGTTCTTAGTGTCGAGACAGCGGGCTTGCCTGAGACACATTTTCTCTACGCCGAGCGCTGCAACGTATGCTGGTGTACAGCGCAATTAATGATGACTCACCGGATGCTGTCTGAGAAAGTGTAGCTATCTGCTTATGCGAAATATAAGCAGCACCACTGAAGATCCGCAGGGATGAGAAGCTTCCGGTGGCATCGCTTAGCGAAACGCTTGGTTCCTCGGAAGCGTCAGAGAGCCCCAGTGTGCCTGTTAAGCAGGAATTACTCGAAGGATTCCAGCCTAGCTGAGGCTGGGCAGGCAGCTCGAAAAGTGGCTCAAGCAGGGCAGATCGGACTCTATGAAGCATATTTAACAATTGTTTGCCTTCCTCTTCCTCAGCGGCCCATATTGTTTCAAAAGTTGTCATGGTCCTGCCCTCCAACGCCATCGAACTGGAGCCTTTAGAAGGGCCACAGTCAGCGCGTTGGGCTGAGGTAGCACCTTCGGGTTCTACTGGCTCTCTTGGGGAAGGTGAAGTTCTTGTGCATCCACTAGGACCACGTGAACCTGCACCTCTTCGTCGTTGCCTGGTCAACGCTCTGTTTGCTCGCCCCTCATGGCACACGTTGGCGGAAGCCTCCTGCCGCCATGAAGCATCGTCCAAAAGCCCTTCTTGTGTGTCAGGTGCATTGGGTACTGCGTTGCTAGGGTGTTCGCAGGCTCCTGATACAGTGTCAGGCGAGTGACGCTGGCGCAACTGCAGGTGCCGACGAACGGAACGCCGTTGGGTACTTGCACGCTGCTCATGGCGCAGTTGTTCATTCTGTCCTCGCCGTTGTGGGTAATCTTGTCCTGTCGTCGCCAAACGTCTATTGCGAACGCCTGGCAACAGTGCTGATGGTGCAGTACGGACATCAGAGGCTTGCTGATGCGCGAGCGGGACAACCTCTCGTGGAGAGAAGCCATCGGACCTCCTCCGCTGACGTTTCGGTCCGCGCCGTCCCCCGCTGGAGTCCTGAGTAGAGTTTGGAACCATGTCCTCCATGACTCTCTGCAGGTTTTACTGCTTTAGGGGAAATGACTGCCTGCAAATGGGAATGCCGTGTACACGAAACCTTGTGCCTTCGTGCTCAGCATTAGCATGGCTCTTTGTTGTTACTAAAAGTATTCCATAAGTAGGGGGTTTTGCTTCAATCGGTGTTGAGTTTTCGGCGTCCCTTCTTTACAGGTGCACCGTTGGTGTACCTCTCTGTGTACTTAGGTGCAGTAGTGACTCTCATGGATAGCCCTGGACGATATCTCCACCTCTACTGTTGGTGCTGTTCACCACGCTGTGTACCTACCCTTCACCTGTTGAGTCCCTGCTTGGTGCAGGAAGTAGGAGCCTGTCGGTTGACTACGTACAGTGGAGACGACGTCTAGAACTGCTAACACAAACGGTTTCTACACAGTAGGGCTATGCCTTCCATGCTGTTAAAGCTATTTAGGCTAGAAGAATAATATCGCGGGCGCCGTGCTGCATTCTGTAACTCTTTTGTTAAGCCACCCAGCATATTTTGGCGCTGCAGCTGTGGGATTCTGCGAGCGAACAAGGGTCTTCCGGGACTGGTACAGCAAATGAAATGGGAGGGCAAGCAACTAATTCACAGCGTGATTGGCAGTATTAGCTTTAAATTTCTCCATAGACTGAAGGATATGGGCCTTCTCTGTAGCGCGTCCCCAGTGGAGCTGGCATAGTCGTGACCCCGCGCTTCCTGCATGCGCCATCAGTCCCATGAGCATGCAGATCTTCGAAGTCTACACTAGTAGTTGCATCCAACTGCAAAATTTTCCCTTTATTTCGAGCTTTTCAGTTGAGTACTACCTGTTATGGCGTGGCTGTTGGTTCCCGCTCCCACGAATGCTGCTTTTAGCAGAGTGGGATGTCACCAGGTTCACGCACTTTCTGTTTGCTAAGCATGCTATGCGAGCAAAGGTGAATGCCTAGCGACTACCCTTGGTAAAATAAGCAAATCACTGTAGGCTTAATTCCAAATGGTCAGCAAAGTAATCCAAGGTGTCGATTTGCAGTTACCGGGATACTTTCACCACCTTGCCACTGTCGCAGTTTCTATTTTCGTCTATCATTGGGCATTCAGGCGGTGTTATACACCAAATTCGCGGCTTCGTATGCTCTTATGTGTCATATCTATACATAGAACCTACTTTGCATAGCACTCAGTTGGAGTGGGAGTAGTGCTGACAGCGTGGGAACCCGCATGTGCTGGAGGCTTGCCTACCGGACCCTACTAGGCACATCGAGGGCAATTAGTTATGTGGTGCGGTTGCATTCTACAAATATATAGTGCAGGGGTCTGTTTGTGGAGGGGTGCCTCTCTGGCTTCCTGTTCTCGAAGCTATGAGGAGGGGCGCTGCAGGACCGAAAGCAGTAGCTAGAGCACGCGGAAGCTACACCTTAGCAACCAGTGCTTATATGCTAGGCTCGTTTCTTTGACAATTCAGGTGCACTTAAAGCCCCATAAACAGCTTATGTATATGTTCATGACCAACCGTGCATGTGTCCAACCGTGGCATGTTGAGGAGCCACATTCCATTTGTCACTGTTCAAGATCTGTGGCTGCCCGGTTAAGCTGGCCAGTCGGGCTGTTTAGCAACCACCCTTCAGTAGAACTGCATGTGCTGAAGGCTTCCACCAAGATCTTGACGAATAGGGTCTGGCGACTACAGCAACCCGTTTCCACAAAAGTGCAGCAAAGAGTTACAACGCCACTCACAACAAGATCACCTGCAAACCTTCTCGTCAAGACTCGGTAGAACAATGCTTAAGTGTTAGGTTCCGCACAAAGGACACTAGAGCCTCTCAACACCTGAGCAGGAAGGGCATCCCTATGCATAATCTCGACGATGGAAGGGCAAATTCATTTTTACTTGATTTTATCAGTACTTAACGGCGTATCAGGGCTTAACGGCTCCGGTGACTGTTGCATCAAAAAGTGGCTATCCACGTGCAGACTAATTTTGCTTGGCTCGATAGCGCCTGTTTTCCGTGTGCCGTTCTACTATTTTCCGTTCACTTTATTGCCATCATTGCTGTGCAGCTGAATATCTTATATTACGGCACACGGAACTAACAACTGTATCTATCGAGTCTTGTGTCTGTTCGCTGTAGAAGCGATTGATGATCCCCACGGAGAACTTCAAATTGGATCGGCAGTTCGACCTTGGTGAGCAGTTGATGCCCTAATCCTGAAGTGCAAGAAATGCCGCTACCCCAGCTTTTATGGGCACGTCAGGGGGGTCAAAACATGGAATCTCCATGCTAGTGATGTAGTTTGTCGAATGCCCTGTTGTGGAAAGTGTCCCCTTGCGACTGGGCACCTTGTATAAAGGACACATATAAATTGTTCTAGACTCGTGCACGCGATCCCTTTGCGGAAGGAACCACACTACTGGGAGCTCGTCAAACAGCACTTTTGGCCGTGAAGGAACCTGCAGGGAGAAATGAAAGCCTCAGAGAGCCTATCAGCTGTTGTCCTGCTGGAACAGTGATGCTTTGTACGCATGTACATACTAAAATAAACCCCATCCGTTTGAGAGAAAAGTGACTGGAAAAGGGTTGAGAGCGGCAGATCCGAAGTGTATGTTACCAGCGTCCCTCTTTCTGCATCCCATCGGCAGCCTTCCAAGAAAATGCCATGAACATAACAGCCGTCCTCGGGAGCTTCTGCTATTGAAGAACCAGTTGTAGCCTTTAGAACAGTATATGCGAACGAAAGCCTATCCACCGCAACGCGGTACTTCCGTGCATAGTTTTGAAGCACTCCCGTTAGAAATGCCTGTGTGTAGCAAACAATGTTTTAATTGCATTCTCAGCTTGAAGCTCGCAGTGTCTCATCTACATTAACCTTCAGCAGTTTCAGGAAGCAGCAGTAAGGCTACTTGCCTGAGGAAAAAAGAATCCCGACATCCAATAGCATTTGGGTGGACCTTCGTCGATCCAGGAGTTCAGGAATGCAAGTCTAGCTGCCAGGTCCTTCAGCCATGATCCCAGGGGCTTCATTGAAACAAAGCCTCGATCGGACCACACTTTCGGGACCTGAATAACTCCCACAGACGACACGGAATTACTAGCCGTTCACATTAACCACGGATAAAGCCACCAAGTATTCTTGTTTGAATGTCGATGGCCAGCAAACTTGCTTTCCTTTGCATGTGCAAATCGTGCGTTTGAAACAGTACATTTGCACATCAATACCTGGTTGTCAAAGAGAGCGGCCGATACCTTCTCCAGTTCCTCTGTCATTACTATTCTGCCCCTTAGCGCAAGCTGAAGATCTTTCATTGTCTTACTCATAATTGAAAGCAACCCATTGTACCTGACCGCAAGACACTACCGACTTCGCACACAATTGAAATGAGGGTCGACATCTTTTCCTCATTTCCGTGTACACAATGAGTTGGCACTTGCGACACCGCCCTGAAGGGAGCTTATGGAAGTGTTAGGAACAGGTTCGGTTGAGGTGAGAAATCATTTTTACTGTATGTGGGAGCCCATTCACCTAATAGCCTCTTGCACCACCACTGTATTCATGGACTCGTCGTAGCGAGTAGGATATTTTTGTTGAATAGCTTCTACGTCGAATAAAGGCGGCAAAAACGATTGCACATGAGCAGCGAATTCGGAAATGGCAGATTCGCGACACGTCGACCCAGCCGAACTGCTTCGTGGTGCCATCGACAATATGCCGTCAAGCAGCTCCTGAGTACATTTGCAGTGAGGCTCACCACAGATGAGCAGGCGTGGCAAAGCTAGTGGCCTTTATCCACAGAAAACAGCTGCTGATTTCCATGGGTGGGCATTGTATTCGAGTTCTCTCCTCATTGAAGCACGCTGCGTACCTTCCCCTCCATTTGCGCGCAGTTGATGTTCGCATTCTCGTGGAGGCCAAAAACTTCTGGCTGGGCATTCGCTGGCAATGAAGTAATATATCTCTGAAATCCTTCAACATCTTCTTCATCAGGGCAATAGTAAACTCCAGACTTTGAAAATTTGTAGGCTGCACCCTGAGCGAGCAAACCCAATCTACAGGAGGGTCAAAAAGTGTTCATGTTCAATCCGGTGAACACAAAGGACATTTTTATGCAGTGAGCGTGTCTAACCTCTTCAATAAGCCTTTCGTTTACGTAGGTGTCGAGGATGAAGTCAATGAGTCGCTTGTCGTTTGCATCAGTGACGCGCCCACCATAATTTATTCGCGCTCCCAGAAAGCGAAGAACCTTGAGGATCACAACAACACAACTAACTGCTTCCTCTTGAATAATATTTTCAGAATTAGATGTGTCTTCGAGATATAGCTGGTACTAAATGTTGTATGACCGTTTGCGCACACAACCCTCAACACACCTTAAAAGGGATTGTGTCGCTTGCATCCAGGAAAATTTTTAGTTGTCTTTGACACACGACAAGGTCATCTTGAGTAAATTCGTAATGAATGTTCCATCCGATTGGTCCGAAACGCCGGCGTTCCTAGTTTGCACAAAATCAGCTAATGTAGCATAGTTTGGCCCAATGGGCGATAGCGAGGCAACCTGTTGCAAGGAGCCTGTAGAAGCAGCTACAGTTTATATGGCCACTTCCACGACAGTCAAGAGCTTCAGCATGCCTACCTGCACTACCGCATGGAAGAAGCAAAATGCGAAAAACAGCCTCCTGAAATGAGAAGGATGCTGTGTTGAGTTAAGCTGTCTGTTGTCTACGCCAGCGTAGAGGCGTTGCAAGTTAGCCTTAAGCCCTTTTGGGGGCTCATTAGTCATTTTCACTCCATTTTGTAGGACGGAAACTGGGAAGGATGGCGATGGCATGGACGTTAACCACAACCTAACGGAAGCGCATAGAACAATGGTAATATGCTTTACTCTGAGGACGTAGCCGAAATATGGGACGCCCATGTAACCTGGAGTCATCGTATGCAGCGCCAACAACACCTTGAGGGCATGCGCTACCCATGGCGTGGATGTGACCAACCTGAAATCTCGGTGCACTTCTTCGGGGTTCCACTGCTCGCATATACGTTCAAGTTCATTCATCCACGAAGAAGCAAGATGGCAGTTTTGCAGAAGCACCCATCCTCCTCGACTGCACCCTTCTTCAATAAGCTTCGCTGCTTTGGGGCCCTGCCCTTGTCCTGAGTGCAGTGGAACGAGGCCCTATTGATGCTCAAATGGCGAAATAACTGCAGAGTGGGTCACTTCTACACTTTCCCAAAGGGCGCCTCATGTGATTAGCAGAGCCCTAGAACTCCTGGTGTGGTCACGGGGGAGGTTCCGCAGACTGTACATGCTCTATTTTTACCTAATGAAATGGACTCAAACCGTCTACTCATCTTCATCTCTTTTGCGAAGGTATGAAGCTCAGATACGGGATCGGAACCCTGCGAAAGAATGAAAATTAAGGGCGTTTGCGAAGTAGAGTCTTTGTAGCACTGAGCCAAATCAAATGGCGGAGGGTCCAGAAAACGAGCTCCTAGCTCCGACGCCACGTAGTTGCTTGCAGCAGCTGTTAAGGAATCCATGCGAAGGATCCGAAGGATGCACATTTTCTGAAAACCGTAAGAATACACAGCTGATCACTAGCAGTTACCCCACTACCTGTCCCAGGATGGAAGGGCTACTGAGCGAATTTCCAGGCAGGCCTGTAAAAGCATACCTGAATCGAGTTAAGACCCTGCCACCGGCCAGGCAATGGTTCTTGATCCGCTTGAAGCGAGTCAAAGATCCGTCGAAAGCCTTCTTCTTCTTGGTGAAGCGATTCATCCAGGCCGTCAAACGCTCGCAGGTGTGAGAGCTCGCATATTGCCTGCCACTGCTTCTCTGTGAGCCAAGATATAGGATTTCGCTTGGTCTCTGATGTCGCCACGGTACCCGTCAGGAGAAAACGCAGTTCTGCAGGGTCTACGGGGGTCTTTGCTTGCACCTGTTCAGCCCAAATGCTCTTGTATTGCTGTGGTAGAAGTTTGTCAACAAGCCCGCCAACTTCAATCTCCAACGCTATTTCTCTGTTGCGGCTCTGGATCTGCGGTGGTTACCAGCAACTCTAAATGCACATGGCATAGAAGGTACTGTGTGAAGTGTGCCTTACTCGCAAGCTGAGGGCGAACGCAAAAAGAAGCTTGTGCCGTACAAAGAGGGATCTAGATACATTTTGATACACCAGGTACGAGAGGTGGTCGACGAGCAACTGAGTACGCTGTTCGACATTTGGCGTTGCGGGGGCCTTAGGAAAATGCATTCACAAAAACAATGCTGCTTGTCCCTGTTGGCACTGGTGTATGCTTAAATAGCTGTCGGGCAGTCTAACGCAAAACGCAAACCTGTTTCTACGATGCGCTAGAATACTGCAAGGCTAGCTTCGCTTCACAAGAATAACAGAGCTCTCTGGGGCGAGCCTCTTGCTGATATGTCGTACCAAACTGCCAAGCCTTGCATTTTGATAAAAACCCTTACCTCACTGATGCCAATGGAGACCAAATTTTGGAACCACTG
The DNA here is from genome assembly GCA_904066245.1 of Eimeria sp. OTU-Y. Lineage (NCBI taxonomy): Eukaryota > Apicomplexa > Conoidasida > Eucoccidiorida > Eimeriidae > Eimeria > Eimeria sp. OTU-Y. The sequence continues at coordinate 47,474 of CAJFCZ010000003.1, forward strand.
CTGAGAATATTGATACATAGGTTCGATGCTTGCCAGTTCAACCAGGCAGAAGAAGAGTTGGCTGCAGCGGGCTGCTACTTTCCTGTAACACTGCCTGAACAGGCAAATGATAGTGCGAATAATGACTTCGTTGTGGTTACGTTGTTCTTTGTGTAGTCCAATGGAAAGGAGATAGAAATGAATAGCGCACCGTGCTTCGTCAATCTCGCGTTCGGTCAATTCAGCCTCCTGAACCTTTTCTTGGATTTCTTCAGACGTCTGCTTGGATGCAGCTAGAGTGTTCAGCAAGACTTCATCATCCAAAATGTTCCCTTGCGATTGTGACATAACCTGGAGGATTTTGTCTTGTAGGTCTTGTAGCTCGCGGCGCATATCGGCATTACTCTGTGCCAACGCAGCTTTTCGCTCTTCCAGCTGAGGTGCTTCTTTTGTCACTACAAGCCCAAGCATTTGATCTTCCAAACCTGGGGCAGGCAAACATGCACTACCTTCTGTAAGCATCTTTTAAGACTCCTAGCTTTAGGCTACTCAGGTTAGGCACGCAATCAATGAGAATCTCGTCGCTGGCTCCCCGTGGCCCAGCTGTGCAAAACCCTTTCCAGTTTAGTGATAAGCCACCTTCTGGGGTTATTGCGAAGTTGATGACGGTCGTCTTGACAAATATATCAACGGAAAGCTTTGGATTGGGTAGCTTTGTTGTCAGGAAAAGTTTAAATGAAGGCCCCCACGGAATAGATTTTTCTCCCAGCCTAATAGTGTAGCCTTTAACACGCATTGAACAGTCCGTAGAAGCGGGGATACAACGGAGTTCCCGCAGGCTAGGTGCGATGTCTGAGCCAGGATATTCTCAACAAGACTACCCTTATGTTTTACCCGCGCCACTCTTCGTCTTTTGCTGCAGTAGAATTGGGTCAAGTCCTGGATCTAAGGTCTCTGAAACATTTTCAATGAGAACCCATTTCCCCAGCTGAATGGAAAGTTCGATTTCCCTCATGAAAGTAGCATCAGACAACTTCAATACTTCGAAGCCAGTTTCACTGGCTTTGCCTTTTCTCTTAATAAAACGGTTTGCCTGGCCCTGCGGAGAACGAATGGGCGAATGTAATGCCGGCGACACATCCAGATCAGGTTGATGCAAGTAGATGTGCCTACAATTTAGTCCAAATACAGATACGCGTTCAGCGATGCTGTTTATTAAGCCTTGGTACGGGAGCGCACCTGTGGGTCAATCATTAATGGCCAGCGTCTCGCGCGATCCATGATTATGCCGTTTTGAATCGATAGCTCATCGTTTGGCAGCCCCCACAGGGTCCATTGTCTAATAGTTACAGGGTCTCCTGCACAGCAAACCCACAAAGTGCCGCAGTCCAAGTTTTGCCGGAGCTTCAGACAAGCGTTTCTATCCTTGCACTTCAACAGAGGAACATACCGAGGAATTGCTTGAGTCCACAAGACGGCTGGAAGGGCAGCTGGTGCTGGCGTAGCAGATCCGACCACTGGGCCTCCAGCTCCCCGCGGTAGGCTGCTGTAAACGGTCCCGCATACGTTAGCATTCCTGCGCTGATGAGGGCATGGCCTACGCAGACAATCGAAAAGCAGACAGATCGTGCGGAGAGGCTTCTCTTGCCACTCAATCCATGCCTTTGGACCCGTTTATGTAAAACCGTAACGTTACTAACCTGATACATAGCTGTGGAGCTCCTTTGAGAGGCATGCCTGTTCTCCCCAGCGGTGCTTTTCGTCGGCAAGTCCTAGAAGGAGCGGTTCTGCCCTCTGTATTTTCTTCTGGCAGCTGTGAATCTCTTTGGTAAGTTGTTCCTGTAATGTCACACACCGAAAAGCTATCGTTGAGGCCTATTATTGCAGTTGCGTAACCGGTCGTGAGAGGCCGCTTGCAAATGCTTGCTACGAAAAACTGCCAGTTGCACTTGGAATGTTTTCCCATAGAAAACGACGCATATGCATATTATGCATAGGGCCCACCTTTTGGGTCACTGTGTGTCATGGCATAGGGTATGTGCTGTGGGCACTGCTCAGTGGCACAACAAAGGCCCATCTAACCCACGTAAAACGCATAAATGAGACCGTGCGAAAAATAGTGCGGGAGGGATATTGTTTCTAAACCGCTTTTAAAGGGAGAAGAGCACCTTTTTTTCAACGGCAAGGGCAAAATCGGCGGCGAGGCGCTCTATTTTATCTTCCACCTCTTTGAGCCTAGCCTTGGTCTTGTTGAGATTCTCGGTTGTTGCCAACAACTCTGCCTCTGCCTGTTGCAGTTTCGCCCGCTTCGGCTCCACTGTCTTTGCAACATGGTAGTATTTAAACATGGCTCTTACCCACATGCAAATGGCCTCGCATGCAACGGATGCTTTGCGGATGGCTGTAGGGTCGAAGTCGGTTCTTTCAATATAGGGGCCGATAGTTGCTATGATGGACTCCGGAATATTGTCCTGCCAAACAGGAGGTAGGTGTATATAAAAAGCTTTCTTGTACGTCTCACACTGCGGAGAGGAATGATGGTATGTTTCTAGACAGGGATGATCTTAGTTCTGCGTGTTCGCGCCAGCTGGCATGCTAGATGCGGAACTTTGATGGTTCTGATCATTAGTGATATTCGTTCGCCTTCAACTACCTATATTTAAATGTTAATGATACGGACCTTATCATACTTTAGGAGGTCTTCCAAAAGTTTTTTGGGATCCTTAAGGAGTCTATGCTGAGCGGACTCCCAGTAGTCCTCAATCTTTAGCCCGGGCCTCGAAGGGTCTGGCTTCTTCACTGGAGGCACCTGCGGCCGGACAGAAGGGGTGCATCAGGGGATGCATAGGTCCTGCGTGGCTGTAGGGAGCAGTATATACATATACTATGTATACGCGGCAGCAATAGATTCTTGCCTTACCCCGAACATGATGCACACGGCTTCCATCGTAAGAATAACACCTGAAGGAGGTTTCGACAAGGCTTTGACTTCTCGTATGTGGTCTGATTTTAACTTTTTGACGCATTCTACAGCCTCTTCGAGTGCTGGAAGTGCTTCGTCTAAGTCCCGTTGTGCATCATCCTTAAGGGCTTGAGTTTCTGTTGCCTTCTTCGAAGCAGCTGCTTCATCTCGGGCTACGATTTTTTTTGTTTCGTCCGCAACAGCATGGTCTTGTTGAATCTGAATCATGGTTTTCTCCACCTACGAGAGGGTGCACTCATAATGGCGTCCTCCACGTTTTAAAGAAAAAGGGCATTTCCTGGAAATGCCCGATACCGTGACAGTTTCTATTTAGAGCCCATATTTGATTATACATACCGCATTGCGTAGCCACGGGTGCCTCAACGGGCCACAGCAATCGGCGCAGGACAACACGGTACAGAAATACATCATGAGGCGACCGATTAGCCATTATACTACTCTTCATCTAGCGAGCCCACCTCTTCTGAAGTAGCTTGGAGGACGGGCTGGAGCTCCTGGAGCTGAGCCTGCATTTCCGCAACCTGCTTGGCCGTTTCTTCCAGCTTTCTCAGTCCTTTCTCAAATCTTTCTTGAACGGTGACTAATTCAACCTGTTTAGTGGAAACGAGGTGGAAAAACGCCGAAAGCAGTTCTAAGAAAGTCGTTGGTGTTGCATGCATGGCCCGACCAAGCAACTCCGTGTAGCGTGCCGCTGTATTTTGGACTCCTCGATGCATTGCTTGTAAAACATCAAGAACCTGGTCTTGAGATGATATCACTATCTCGCACTTCTCCATTTGCATGCGCGCGACAGATACTAGAGCCTCTGCTGGCCACTAGAGCAAAACCGTAAAAGCACACAGGGTTAGAGCAAAATGCAAGCAGTAGTCCAGATGCTGCTCTCCCTCAGTCCGACCAAGCAATCTCTCTGCTTTTGCTGGGGTGGCAAAACTTATCTCTCACGTGGCAACCAGTGCATTTATATTTGTGCTACCGTACCTCAGAAAACCAGTTAATAGTGCAACAGTTGGTAAGAGAAGGGAACATCCTGAGCCAAGTGCGAAAGTGTATTCCCAAGGGGCTCATTGCCAGAACAATATGGAGATTGGCCTTGACTTTCTTCACGTACGCATTGAAAACGTTTCCCTTTGTTGGGGATACGCCAAGTTGCTTACAGTACACCCTGAAGAGAAACGTGCATAAATCATCACTCCTCCTCAGCACCCATAGGCCAGGCGATGCTTCCAAAGATTATAGCCCAAGATGCTTCTCACCTGCAAACTTTCATAATTTCCTCCATATCTTCTTTTTTGTAGATATTAGGAGCATCCCCATAATTTAAGGCGCTGTTAATGTCTTCTAACATGGACTCCCCAAGAATTTGGGAATCACAAAACAGGAAAGTTTGCGGCTTGTCCTCCAATCCAGATTTCATAAAGCACTTTTTCAGATCATCTCTCCACTCCATCATCCCATAGCCTGTGAATACAAACATATGCAAATATCAAATCAAACATAGATGGCATGCATGTCAATTGCCCAGAGTTGACAGCTCGTTGGCGTTTCGCACAAAAATTCCAGAGTTGAGATGGAGCTGTTCTTTTGGACCTTTGTTAGCGTCGATCTGGAAACACTCCGTCTCCATGATGAAAGCAGCGAGGCGGCTTAGGGACTGCCGTCCTGAACCTCTTACTCCCAGGAGAAGCGCATGCCCAGACGGTTGCCGAAGTACGCGGCAGATTCGCGTCACATGCGCGCATGCGTCGTTGAACATAACGAGCTGCATTGGAACTGCGAAAGTGTTGTTATAGTCTTGCATATAGTCTTCGACGACTTGCTTGAGCTTTTCAGCAGAGGAGACCTCCTGTGTCATGAAGCTCAATGCACACACTCGGAAGCTGTGCCCACAAGCGGGATATTTTGTGATTCAGAATCAGTGAGCCCACTCCAAAGCCTCGGATGGCAAGAATGCTGCCTTGAGCTGCAAATATGATTGTGTCAAATAGTTGGCTTCCTGCAAGTGCAAGAAAGGCCTGCCCTCACCATGTAGTACCTATTTGAAGCCTGTTGAACAAAGTCAGCAAAAATCATGGACGACATCTCTTTGACATCGGCGAATTCAATATCGAACGTTTGTTTGGCCTGCCTTTGAAGGAGGTCGTAGAACCATTTCCTGTCATCGTCGTCAACGAGGCGGTCGCAGAAAACGCGGCATGTTTCATGAATCCAGCATCTGATGACCTGAATAGCCGGGACTGCATGGACTGGAACTTGCAGTGAAAAGGCATCTGCCGTTTGCATGACCTTCACAAAAGCTGCAGTTACCAAATGCATTCCACCGCTAAAGTGAGACTATTTTACTCTGCAAGCTGAAGAGTGGCGTCTACAGGCCATGCGTCCTGACTGAACAAATACTGATGGCCAAAACATTCTTGTTCATGCAGTTCACTGGGATATAGAACATGAACAGGACCAGGAGATGTAAACGCTTCTTGAGCTAAAATTTTGATTCGCATGTGAGTTAACACGATAATCGAAAAGTGTTGTCATCTGCGGCTCACCGCGGCCGGTTCCTTCACTGCTTTTGGAGAAAGGAATGCAAGCCCTTGAAACACCTTCCAAATTTCGCGCATGTTAAATGTGTAATGGGACTTTGTTGGAGTTGGAAGCAAAGTCTTCGTGACTTCCGCATAAAGATCAATGGTCGCGAACACCAGCGGATCCGTGAGGGCCTGAGTTGAAGCCATATGCAAGCATGTCCATACACCTACCCAAATTTATGTAGAGATTGTGCCACCTGTAAGTCATTTCCATACTATTTCCATACTATAGAGTTTGAGTAACACCCCATCATTCGAAGCACTCATGGCTCTGGTTGCCCGCTGCACACTACAGATAAAACTGGCTGGATTCTACAGTTCACCGAGAAGACGAACAAGAAAAAAGAACAAACAGGAAAAGTTTGTACCCCATTTGCGCACGTCGTATGAAAGACCCACTTGAATCTCTGGAGGGAACTGCTGGAAGCAATGCTTATTAAGTGTTTGGAAGATTGTTGCAATTGAAGCTCGCTGGAGCTCATCGAATGCTAGGACACAGTATTGCCTCAACAGACGCGCAGATATTTCGTTGCGCCCGCCTCCTGGTGGGCCCATAGCAGCCACCATGCCCACATCTACAACTTCTTGGAAGGTCAAGGCTTTGCGATCGTACCAGCCTTTGTGATCAAACCTGGACAGTGCGTAGCGCAGCGGAACGGCTGCGTATATGGAACGGCCGTGCAGTGTTAGGGCTTCTCCTCAGATGTTCTGCTAGGAACAACCAGTGCTTACCACTGCCGTAGAAGTTCTAATGGGGGTTGGGCTCCAAATTCTTCCTTTCGTGGCATGTTAAGGTCATCAATGAAAAAAATACATGTTTTTCCAGCAGGGGGGCCAAAGACTCCCCTTCGTCGCTTTTCCAACTTTGCTTCCAGAAGGTCCTATGGCGTGCAGGACGGGTAACTAATTGCTGTGCCATCTCTGTGCTGTGTATGCTCCTATGGTGCCCAAGGGTGATATTGGTGGGGTGTTGGTGGCCTACGCTGGAGAAGCTTGTTTGCCAGGTTGTTTGTGGTGCTTGCCGCACAATGTACCCGTACCTGTACCTGATTGACCTTAGTATGGGCAGAGAACGTCATAAGATGCGTTTCATAGTTTTCCGGCAGCGTCAATAGGAGAAGATCAGTCAAGCTGACTGTCTTCCCAGTCCCAGTGGGGCCTGGGCAAATTACGCTGTGGCCGTTAAGTAACAGCGTAGTAATCGAATGCGCCAAGCGGATTGAATCTAAGGTAGGGACGACTATGTTCTCGTACGCAGCGCCTTTCGGGACAACAAAAGATGGGACTGTCTTTCCCCAGTGGGTCCATTGATGGCTGTTGATGTCATAGCAGAAATCGTAGAGACTGGAACCAGACTCTAGGTGTCCAATATCAAGCCCGAGATCCTGCACGCGGCCTTGAAGCCAATCATCTATTTTCCTTCTGCCGGCACCTAACGAAAAGCCAGCGAAACCAATTATCGCCATGATTGTCTGATCAAACAGTCATGTGTTTGGGTCTGTCCACTAGCACACTATAAAAGCATGAGTAATGCTTACCATCAGCTGTGATGCCGAACGACCAGACAAAGCTGAAGATAAATGCAGCCGGGAGGCGCTCATACAAGGCATCGTCTCTCTCAGAGTCTGATGCTTTGTCTACTGGACGATATCGAGAACAGATGGAACCAAGCATTCGAAGACAGGAGGCACAAAGGTTCGAGTTTACTGTTGGAACGACCTCCTTGCACTGTTTACGTAGAACTGAAATTCCTCCCGGTAAAATGCTGCTGGAGAGTCTTTCAATGAGTGCTTTGTGCGTGTCTTTAAACACTGGGGGGAGCGTCTTCAACCAAGAAGCAACAAGTGGCGAAAACCCAAGGACTTCTGGTTCCATGTACACCATTCCACAGCGACTGACAGTGGCTGGAGATGCTACAGATAGGTCCTCGACCTATATTCACACAGGAAAAGTCCATTCCACACGAAAATTAAGAACAGTAGTAGCTGAATCTGTAGGGCACTGCAAGGGTTGCTAATCAGTGGACGTGAGGTTGACTTTGTGAATCGCTGTATTTTATGACATATTAACCTGAAGTTCGTCGCTGACCTCAAACATCATAACTGTTCGATTTGTGAGGGAGATGATTTCTCCCGAGTTGAGGCACAGTTTCTTGTTGTCGTCCAAAACAGAATTCATGCTCTCAATCCACAGGGCATCTACAGGACCGTCAAACATGATCCAATGCTGGTCGGAAGAGGTGTCGCGGATAGCATGACGAATAAGGGCAGCAGCTAGGCCATCTGTCCACTCATGAGTTGTTTCGTTAAAACACCCATATAGTTGCCCAATGGTCACGGACTTCGGGTTCAGAACGTTCACATGCACCTATGCAAAACAATCTGCAGCACAACTGGGCCTCTCCTCACCACTGACTAAGGTGATGGTGGCTCGAACAGCTTTCTCTTGGCCGCCCCTGGGTTGGATCAAAGACTCTCACCTCACCTTTGCAAACCCTGGGATTTTATGCAGTTCGCTCATGGCGGCCGCTAACAAGCGGTAACTGCTTGTTTTGCCTCCTCCCGTTGGGCCGACGAGCATGAGGCCATGGCGGACCTGAACTGTGTCGTAGAGCTGCATCACCTTCCTCATGAAGGGCTCAACGGGCTGCAGCTTTAGCACCTCCGACTGGCGCAGGAGAGCTTCTTGAAGCACGTGGTTGTCGGCACGGGGTACGTCGACACCGGGAAATAGATCAGCTATGATGTTTTCAAAGAGCGGGAGGTCATGAGACAGAAACTTCGGAACGTTAACATCTCTTAATGCCTGCAGAAGAAGCATTTGCTCGTCCATGGTATTGTATTTCCTTTTCAAAACCCCTGCGGCATTGATGACCGATCGAACTGCCCTCATGCCGTAGTCGTAGTGGTCCTGAGAAGATAGTTGTTCTGACGATAGCTTGAACGTTGCCACCATTTTTGTCGCTAGTTCTCTGGCTTGGTCGAATCCAAAGCTGTACAGCATTATTTCGGCGATCATTGAATAATCAGGCACCTGAGCGTAGATGTATTTTTCGATTAATCGACTGCGTCAACCGAGTTCAAGTGAGTAAGCACAGGTCAGCAGACTTCGGGAGGCTCCAAGTAGCAATATCTGCTGGTGAGAAACTGCATTTCCCTTATACCTTGGATAAATAAGGAGCGGCGTTGACTCACCATCATGGCCATAGGCCGGAAAAGGCATTTGAGATTGTCAGGTAGTTCCGTTCTGCCAGCGTATCCAGGGTTCATGGTAATAAACACGTTAAACGTTGGTTCAACAAGTATGCGCGAATCTTCAAAATCGATTTCTAAGGTCATCCCGTATCCTTGAAGCTGTGCTTTTGCCCCAAAAAGCACGACAAGCTGCTGCGCTATGACGGACAGGACCTACGAAGCAGATTGAATGATGGAGGGTCAACTGGGCGATTAAAATAGACTGCCTTCGTGGCTTAGTTTTTCGCATGTTGTGAGCCTCTGTGATCTCGAAGTGTACTATGCGCGTAAACCTTGTTTACAGGGGGTTCATTAAGGTACTTACCTCTATGTTGATTCGATTGAATTCATCAAAGCAACACCAGGCCCCAGATGAAGCCAATCCTTTGAAGAATTTCGCTATCATTATGAAGTCCATCATTTCCGAGCAGTTGAAAACGACACACTGGGTTGCCAAGGCTTTGGCCAAGTCCTTTGTTGTTTCCGTTTTCCCGGTCCCTGCAGGGCCTGCTAGCGATCCTCCTAAGGCAGCATAATCGCAGGTGAGCATGCAATTAGGCACATTAGAAGGCCAAGGCGATTAAACCAACATCTCTGAAATGGAGCGTGCGACGGCAGGAAGGGCAATCCATTTCTTTACCGAGGTTAAGCTGCTGAGCGCTCAGCAGCGTCATGTAGGCCATGTCTGTAAGCGGAGTGATCACCAGCCGGAAGGTGTTTCCGAGGTATTCGTATCCATAAGGAAAGTCTGTTTGCACACACTGAGCCCAGCAATTATCATCCCTCCAGTAGTACCTCAACTGGGCAATCCACTCAAATGCCTCCACGCTGGATACTTCTTCCTTCCAAAGGCGCTGGACAATGTCTTTGGCGTGGACGTCAATAACAATGAGTGCTCCTATGGTAATGCTCTGCATAGAGCTAAGCCCCTTTCGGACGAGCGCAACCTGACACATGCATAACTAGGCGGGACACAGTACGTTTATGCTGTACATGTTGGTTCGCATCGAACAACTAAGTGGTTTTTCAATACTCTTTAGACCACAGAGCTAGCCACTCATGCACAAGAAGACCAAGTGCTGCTCGAGTCACACTCGGTCACCCGTCAGGTCACTCAAGAAGGGCCCATTATTGCTGCCAGTATTAGACATTTCTCATATCTGACGGCGTGGACTCTTGCACTGCTCGGAAACAATTGGCATTGTGAGCTGTTTAGTGCTGTTTGTGGGGCACACCCACCAAATCCAGGAGTTGCTGTGTTTGGGCCTCCATAAGGCTCTTAAGCTGCCCATTTTGAATAGCGTCTTCTACCAAAGCTGTCCAATGCGCCTGGCTTCCATTCAGGACACACTGCCCGGCATGCTTCGTCGCCCAGGTTGTCCGCTCGCATAGGGGATAGTCAAGTATCGCTTTATGAAGTGATTCCCTCACTGACAGCTTCATTATCTGCTCCAAGTCTTGCATCCACGTCTCAACTCCTCTACCTGCCGTTACGAGACCTTTGACAAATGCCATCCTCTCGCCTGAAAGCTCAGCGATCCCGGAAACCGTTGTCATATTTCCTACTGTAGTGGTATGCAAAAAATAACTACTTCAACACATAAACGACTGCACTTGGCCTACCCTCCGCAGAGAACATGGCGGTGGCCACAAGATCCGAAGAAAACTCCAGCTCATTCATGTTCTCAAAGACTTTGCATAGGAATGGCTGCACCTTTAGGGGGTCCGTCGTTTCCGACAAAATCTCCAGCAATTCGTCGTTTGAGAGAAAGTAAAATCGAGCAAATTGGCTACGCTTGAGCTCTAAATATGACTGCAGTTCCTTTTGCACTCTCTCTAACAGCCTGTTGTTCTCGCGGAGTTTGTCCAGAAGGCCGGGCGTTGAACATGCAGTCAGCACCAGGGGTTCTTCGTATGTGTGTCGCATGAGCACTCTCCAGGCAGTATCGACTGTAAAGAACCTGAACTCAGAAAGCAGTAGAAATTCAGTAATGCATGTTATCAGGCCCACACATCGCATCATTTCTATATTATTCGGCATACATTTCCCATCATGGGTTTCCTGTAGGCTGCGTGTGTATTGATACCGCTTCGTTTCTGCTGGAAGTTGCTTGGGTATGTCAGGTGAATGGAAGATTGGTTGCAGGTATAGCCAAGCTCTCTGGCACTTGAGCCACTCGTCAAGGGTTTCCGATGCCTGGCATCAAAAGTGAGCAACTTCACAGATATTGGACTCGCAGAGAGACTTGCGCGATGACGTTTTTGGAACGCAGCAGAAAATAAGCGCACATACCGTCATGATAAGTGTTGCCCATTCATCAATCTCCTTCTCCAGTGGTTTCTTGTAAATCGAAAACTGCAATCCTTGCGTAGTCATAATATGTTCATCAAGCAATGCAACGATTTCTTCTGTGCCCTTCAGGATGTAGGTATCCGTGTCCTTGTATGTCTCAGGAAAATCGAACTTTATGTGCTCCCATTCGGCTTTCATCGTTTGAAGAGCCTGACCATAAGAGGTTATTAACTGGCTGCAGTTGCATATCGCTAATATGCCACAGAAAGCATTGGCCAACCCTGCTAGCTTTGGGGTTCCCAAGGTCCCGCAGATATCTGATTCTCCTCGGATGCGCTTACCTTCTCAAGGTAGCTCTCCTTAACCGCTAGCTCGCCCAGTTCCACTACGAAGTCCGTGCTTTCCGCAATCCCCTTGTTTAACAGGGCGCCCAGGGTCAGGCTAGCACCATCGTCTAGTTGCGGCTCGCCGATGCGATCAAAAAGCTGCGGTGATGGGCAAACAGCGCTCAAAACTGTCGGCTGAGCCCTACTTGTGATTGGTTTAGCTGAGTCCGAGAAGAGAACTCAAAACTCCACAACTAAGACAAATTCTCACTTTATTCCAATGTCGTTCACGCATTCCGTCGTTTCTTAGGGAAACAATGATAGGGACCAGCGGCTTGAATTCGGCAAGCTCGTTCGTGACTTGCGAAGCTTTGGCTAATACCTCAGGGAGGCCGCGCTCCTGCAGAATTTTCTCCACCCGTTTAAGCGCTTTTATCCCCCCATATACCTGCAGGAAATAAAAGCAATACTGCTGAAACCGTTGGCATGGCCGCTGATGTCCATGAGGGGGTTTGCAAGCTGGCGCCGTCGAATGGTCATAAGCGTTACTATCGTAGGCGCAGAAAATAAGTTGTGAGTGCAGAACAAGTGCCGCTGGACCTGCTTTTCGATTTCGGTGCCGTTCAAGCTTGCGAAGGAAGCCGTGTAAATTGTGTTCCGCGTGACGCTCCAATTATACGCGGTTACCCAGAGAGTTGAAAACGGTTCGAATTCCTGCGCATTTGTCGAAACTGACTGCCAGAGCAATCAATACCATATTGTGCTTTCCACTGAAGGTATTTGGCCTATGGAAACTGAAGCAGACCTTTTGGATTTTCGTTAAGGAGGTGTAGTCGGTCACATCTCTTCCAAAAAGACGCTCTCTGTGGTTGAACACTTTCGCCTGCTGAATACTCATCTCAATCCTTTCACCAACAGCGAGGACGCTGTCATATACCTCGGCAAGTTTCGACATGTCCGTGAAGTTGGCAAATCCAGCAACAACGTCAGCAAGGTCGGTGACCGTGGCTGCGAATTCGCACTAGCAGAAAACGCTACAGCAGAACCAAGCAGAAATCTATACGCGAAAAAGTCAAGTGTTGTAAACTTTACAGCAGTATGCCAATATGTCAGTTGTCGTGCTTGCATGTATCTGACCAGGTGGAGCAAAGACAAGCAATTTAAGCAGCAGGCTTTTACCTGCTGAACTAGCATGTCATCTAGGAAACGAGCTCTCTCTTTGACAAGGGATGATGCCACTTCATTTGACAGCTCGAGGACCTCAGCAGGCGACCCGTAAAGCCTCCAGCGCAGGTTGTGATCCTCCACAAGGAGCTGTACTAGAAACAAATGAAACAGAAATGCGCTTGCCTGTAAGTGATCTACACGAGGTGCGTACATGATGGTGTTAAATGGCGTTGTGCTGTCCTGCCTTCCGTGCCACAAAACCTATTATTGCTACCAGGTTTTGCTCACCCTGTATTTAAAAGACTCTAGCACATCGAAAATGTGAAGTCCCGCCTTAATGTCAACGGCGAGAGCCTCGAGCTTTGCTGGGGTGTCATCCATAAATTCCTTCAACTCAGTGAGTTCCTCGATCCCACTAGGCTGTTGCTTTAGTGTTGTTGTGATCCGCTTAAATTCCTCCAGTGTTTGCTTGCACTGATCGCGGAAGCTGCGGCAAGCGAAAATGCCGCACACCCAAACACCGCCGTGGTTGAGATATGCCAAATCCTAGACTGTACATGCCTCTTTTGTGATATGCCCCCTCACAGAAACTCTGAAATGCCACCAGAACATTCGTGGGCTTCAGAGGCATCTAGACATTTTGACACATTTCATGTTGTATCAATGATATGAGCTCGACTTGCCGTCATGTCTCACCGTTTTGCCAGCACATCGAGAAGAAGCTGTGAAACGCTTCGAACTGTCGATTTTAAACTGCTCTTTATGTCTTCACAGCCCACGCAAAACACTCCAACAAGGAGTGAACTCGGGATATCTTCTTCTATTTGCTTAATTCTCTGTAAAGGAAAAGAATGACCTCGTTTTACGTTGCACTTTCGTCTCCTTTCCAAGCTGATATTTAGGCCTAGATGAAGTACAGTGCCCAAACCTGTAGGCACCGGCGCCCACTATACCTACCTCATGGTATCCCATGACAGCCTGCCTAAACGTTTCTGCAACGCTGCCTACTGCAGCTTTTTGCTCTGTTTCGGCCACAACATCAGCCGAGCAAAGGCACAGAATGTCAGCAAATGGTTGAAAATGGTCGATGAGCTTTTGCAGGAAGGGGAAATGCAGCTCGATGAGCCTCAAAATATTTTGTTTGCTGGCCTGTACAGACGAATGCAAGCGAAGATTCGGTTTGCCCGCAAAAGACTAGCTGCCACTCCCTTTCCACAGCAATGCGGCGAAGCGATGCAGGCAGAGCAGCCAGTCGTGTCACCACCTAGAAGCCTGGACTTGCGAAATTGCCAAATGCCGAGGTGTAGCTGAAAGTGATGCTCTACAGGGGTAAAGGTTGATGCCAAGTAGAAGCAGGAGAAGCCTGCGGCTCGCACTTCACCTGCACTGAGGCTTCTTCTAATCCAAGGGGGGCGGTAATGTGCTTTTGCTGGCTCTTGAACAGGTGAGGGAGAACTATTGTTTCTGGTTGAGGTATGTCTCCCATCCTCGCTATCCTATGGAGACATACAACACAAAACTATTCAGGCCAGTTGGTCGAATTCGCAAAACGACAAGCCCATCCACTTGCTTCCAAAGGCCTGTGGAACTTGCCCTCTGTCGAAAAACTCTTCGGCAGCATCTACGAACGCTTCTGGTTGTGGCGTCAACACAAATTGTGATCCGTCAGGCGATCGAGTGACTTCGACAAAGAAGAGTCCTTTCCATAGGAGCTTGCGCTCTAGGGACTTGACTATGGACTCTTGGTAAATGTTTTGGACGTCGGAAAGAGACCTTATATTCACTGTTTGAGGCGTTGAAGATTGAAAAAGCTCAACCAAATCCTCTATTGAGCTAGTTGCCATGACCCTGAGAACATCACATCGGTGATGAACAGCCCTTTAGTACGGTGCAAGCTCCGAAAAGCAAGGCGGAAATGAGCCGAGGTACATGCACTCCAATATTTTGAGGCCAGGCTTCTTACCGTAGGGCATCCCTCATCAACAGCCGGGTCAAGATGAGCATTCGCTTGATTTTGCCGTATTCGTATGTTTCTTTGTTGAACTCATATATATTGAACCACCCTTTTCCAACGTGACGCAGGTTGGAGTCGATTATTTCATGCAGTTTAGAGGCCCAAGCTTCTTGCAAAAAGTATGTGACCTACGTCGAGAGGCAAAATGGTCTCCATGTACAACGGAACTTTGCATCGCTTATGACTAAGGTGGTGAATTCTGTAGGTTTCTCAAATGGTCCGCTTAAAGGCCATCGCACATTGTGGTGGCACAAACCTGGCTTATCGAAGCTCGTTGCATCTGGCGAAATTCATCAAGTTTTACCGCCTGAGAGAGAAAGAAAAGCAATTAATGCCCTGGATCTAGGTCATAGGCAAAGGGCACTAGAAGGTAAAACCAGAAATGCACGACGCGCTCGTTTCGTACTTTTGGAAATGATGTATTGAAAATACGTTTTCCCAATACGTCCACGCACGCTTCACGGATGCCGACCATGGCCCTAATGACCTCGTTCTTCACATAAAGGGAAGTAGAGCAGAAGGAAGCGAACGCTTTCGAAAAGTCGTATGCTGGAACAGCGACCAATGCATGCCTGCAAGGACATGCAGCGGCAGCGCGACATTAGCCAGCTCAGCGGCTTACCAAAATTAAGACTTTATCTACGGCGTAAACGCCAGGACTTGAGAGACATTCCTTTCAACACAAAGCACAATAAACCAAGGTGCTAAACGTAGGTTTCTAGCTTTGATGCTTGCATTGGACAAGATGCTGTCCAAGTCAGTTTTATCCTCACCATGACGGTGGGCGTGGCTTCGGAACTGGAGGTAACTGTAAGTCCGTACGGAGTCGCTTGTCTTTATTTCGGTCGAGAAATATGTCAAAAGAAATTTTATTCATCGTCCTAGCGAAGTACGTGTTGACTTGTTTCAGCAAGGAATCTACGATGGCTGTTTTGCACTGGCGTGTCCTAGGGCAACTCAACGCCTTATTCATCACTCGTTTTTGCTGCACCTCATCTGCAGGCGAAAACTCCAAAGAACGCCATTAGTTAACTACAGGGGGCGGATGTGTGGGCAGGCATGCTGCAATACTAGTGATCATGAGATGCGGGCTGCGAACAGCAGTCATGATGCAAACGCACCCAACCCGGGGATGTCACTTGTTGGCATATTGTCAATATAGTAATTATATTGGATAAGACTCTCTGCAGCAGCCCTGCATGACAACGAATCGCACTAGACAGGAGCGTCTCTGTACCGAGGTGCTGCAGCTGAGCCTGAGAACAATGTACGTCACCGAATTCAGTTCTCCGTCACTTCTACCAAATTTCTAGGAAGAGAGGATTAGAAGAGACTCAAATTAGTGCAAGTGAAGCCTGTAGACTGGCCTTGATTTATGCGCTGCTTGCAGCCTGTCGGCAAACTTGACTGGGTCCTCGCTCTGCGAAAGGCACAATTAAGAGGGGCTCATTAGCTTAAAACCGTGCTGGGCAGCACCTGCTGTGCGTTCAAGCTCTCTTGAGCACAGGAAGAAGTAAATTACCTTAAATAAAAGCTCAATCCTCAGCAAGTCGGCCTCTTCCTTGCTGTTGCACCATTGTACGTGAAACTTGCTAGAAACCTCGTCATATGCATATACGCGGCAAGCCTCCCATCTGCAGTCTCCCGTGCCATCTCGCCGAAGACCCTGGAGCCATAGTCGAAGGCAGGGGTTAACTTAAAAGATCACTCTAAAGGTGATGAGCAGCCACAAATTGCACTGTCAGGCATTCGAAGTCTCAGCATACAGGCAGGAGAGTTTGTGCTTGCAGAAAAAAATTTGCAACAACCCTTGTTTGGTACACTAGTTCCCCACCTTTCCAGGCAGTGGCAGGAACGATCCGTCGGGACACTTGCAAAGAGCCATCCACTCTTGTGGTGAACGATCGTCGAATGTTGTATCATCGAATGGCTCAAGTGGGAGCCTATGAAACGATGATAGGAGGCGCAACCCCCGACATCTTTCTATTAATGCATGCAGATAAGTTCGCCAAGTGCTTCTTGCATTCGAACACATAGTTTTGGTGAGCTACAGCTCCTTGTGCACGGCATCTACGCTGTGAACGCTACACGCCTTAACGCGTTTGACGATCTTCTACTTTGCTAACCAGCTCTTCGCTTCAAACGATGGGTCCCTGTAGTTGACTCCGCGCTCGACAAGCAACTGTTCTATGTCGTATGCCTCATATGCCCTACGCCTTCGTTCCACCGTGACTTTCCGGGGCGCGCTTGTGGGAGCATGGAATTTTGCCGCTATTACTTTGGGCTCAACGGGAGCAACATCAGATCCTGGGGGCTCCATAAGGCCTAAATGCAAACAGTGGGATTCTCCGAGCGGGATGTGTGCAAAGGCGACCTTTAGTCGCCGCCAACCAGCCTCCTCTACGTTGGCTTGGAGAAAGGGACGGCGACTTTAATGCAGATTCTGCCCCATTTTACAAAAATGGTGCCAGTAGGTGAGCCAAAGATAATATATGCACTCAGGAACTGTAATTAGAACTGGAGGCCAGCAGCTCTCCTACAACCCAAGGCTGATGCTGTGCTTATAGAACAAACCTTTGAATGCCGTTTCTGCAGGCTGAAACGTTCTGGCGGGAATAGGAGAGATGAAAGAAGCCTCTTGTTCCCGCGCCGCTTCTGGGGGCCCCCTGGACGCTTGCTGCAGCATTTTTCAGGCAGGACAGGTGCCACGCTTAATTGCGGCAATACTGACAAGGCCGCCCACGTTGAGTAGAGGAGTTCGGTGAACAACTGATAGTGGGTCTTTTTTCAAAGATGTACTCAAGTAAGGTGGACCTGACAAGTCTACCGTGATGTGCAAAGGCAACGAAGAGCTTCCGCTGCGCAAGTGCCCATGCGGAGGGTCTTAAACGAGTCAACACAATAGGTAGACCACCGGCTGTAGCTCCTCACTTGTAACCCGTCAGATTGTTGCTGTCTAAGGACCTCCGAGTAGACTCCACGTTCCATATACTCAGGGGGCTCTTGCCCTCTGCTAGCGCCACGAGTGCCCAATCGGTGGGCGCCACGCTGGCTAGAATGATCAGGACTTTCGGTCATCTTCAGTTCAGGTAAGCTTTTGTGGTTGTGTATGTGAACGGGCTAGCCTTCTTTCTGGGGGTTCTCACACCCAGTCGGTCACTTTCCGCTTCCGTTCTCAGGGCTATGCGTTGCTACATCACATACGCTTTCTTCATGTTGGCCCGCATTAACGTTGCAGGTCTAGCTGCATTCCGGCAATGTTGGGCCCTCCTAGAGGCGCCAAATTCAGGAATGATGGCTAAACAGGTACGTGAGTATGTGAAGAGCCGCTGTAAAGGGAAGTGGGTTCCGACACTCGCCCGTTGATATTCACGGTGTGTAAATTCGTTACGAAACGATGAATGTTATGCCAAAATTCTATGGAGTCGACCTAAGAAGGCAATACTAGCTGCGTTGTCGCAGTACAGATATCTGAATAGGCGTCGCAGTGCCCTGATATGCAACCCGGCAAGGGAGCTTTTTCTTGCCGTACGGCCGCCGGCGAAGATACCGCAGAGACAGATGCCCTTGATGTTTTGAACTTTCAGGTCACAGGTCGCTTATGTAATCTGGATAATTTGCGGGTCTTGGCGGGAGCAACACCGGCCCGTTGCCGTATACAGCTGGTAGTAAAGCTTGCCACAGCGACTCGAGGACTTGTTTTGGGCAGAACTACTGATATATTGTAGATGCAGCCTGGTTTCTTGCTCACCTGGCCATGCAAATATAGCCCATTTCTTATTTCGACATGTGGGCTGAGAACACTGGTTAGGTGACCTGGGGCTCTGCAGTTGGCCCGGCAGCTACACCGTGATCACTGCAGCAGCGGCGTAAGCAGGATGACTAGTGAGAAGAACTACCCGAAGCAGCTATCCTAGCTGCAGTAATTTACTTTGCAGGCAGTTTGGGCACTCAGCAAATGAGAAACGAAGGCTTTGGCTGTCCGAGGGGCTGGCGTGCCGTGTAGGGACAGCCCGCCGAATCACGTTTGCTTTGGCAAGACATGCAGCCTCGCCTCACGGTTTCCTGACGCCCTTTATAAATATTAGTCCCAATGACTTGACTGCATGACATCATGCTGATGAGCGACCACAGTTCGAAACTGCAAGCGGCAATGGCTGCGAGACGCGCCAAACAACGCGAGGCGCAGCTTTCGGTAGTTAGGGCCTTGTACTCTCCGTTGTACCCTCCGTGCACGGCTAACTTGTTGTCCACTTAGCTTTTGACACTCTATTCATCCTTAAGCATGCCGAGCTAAATACAAGATACGGCCAGTTTTGTATTTACCGTTTGCCCTGGTTAAGGTTTGCCGGTGGGGACGGTTTCTGACAGCCACGGGTCTCACGCAAGCGGTAGAATCCGCAGACGTGTATATAGATCTATAAGTATACACAAAGTTATTGATTCGCGTAGATCGAAGTGGTTAGGCCGCTTTGGGCACACCACTACTCCGGGCAGCACTTGCAGTTGGAATGGAAAGGTACACAGACGTCCGACCACCCAGAACATAGGGAAAACAGGAAGTTGCAGGGAAACTGTTCGTATTTTAGCTTTCAAAGGAAAAAAGGCCCATTTGTGTTAGCTTATTATCAAAGGCAGTGCCACTAGGATCAATCACAAATGCGTTGTATCGCCGTCCGTGTAGGGTGAGTATCTGGTCACACTCATTATGACTCTACGCTTCTTTCGCTGCGACATTGTAAAAATGTAAGCAGCCGCTGCAGTTCGCGGTGTGTGCGCCATGGACTCCCTAACTTTCCGTTTGTCCATCAGCAGCTACCTTCAGAGTGCTGGCCTGACCAACGAGAGATCATATTGCTGCACAAAGTGAAGTGCCCTTAAAGGCGGCTGGCACGGAGCCCTAGATGCGCGTGTCAGTTGCACCACATACACGATATGCCCTTACCTCCTAGAAAGTTGAGCCAGACTGGTGAGGTTTCCTACCACAACGGAACATATTCGCTCCCTTTGGGAAGGTCAGATGGTTCTGTTTGCTAGGGTATGACTGCCTATCTAGCTATCAGGTTCTCACGGCTTCCTTTCAACAGTTGCCTTCTGCGGTCACTCTTCAATTTGTCAGTAGCTCCTCGGGTTTGACAACCACGGCATTTTGCCAGCTATGTAGTACACAGAGCATGTTCTTGGCACTACGCAGTCCTATGGAATGCAAGACCCCAGAACTCCCTTTTGGCGGCCTAAAAATGAGCTTGCTGCTTGCTGAATTCCAGCAGCAGCAGCTCTGGGCGGGGTTTCCTGGAGAATGTTGCTGACAACTGCTTGCATCAAGCAGTCAACATCGCTGCCTCAAGCATTTTAACCAGAAGCAGGTGCCGCTGTTTGGTTGAGGAGTTCTGGTGAGTATTACGGCACCGTCATTTCTTGATTGTCTGCCGGAGTTTCGAAGTCCTCAGGTGCAATTTCCGGTATTCTAATAGCCCCTTTACCTGGGGAATACTCTATCAAGCTTTTAAAAGCATTGGCGTCCTCCCAGTGAGTAGTAACAGTAGTCATCAAAGTCTTGAACGTCTCATCTGAAATACATGGGACGAGCACGCATGCACACCGACAGCTTGAAGTTTGGGTGCGACGGGTATATGGCGTCGCCTTCGTTGAGTGACGTACCGAAAATGCCAGAGCCTGGACCTGTAGCGAAGTTGTAGGTGGCGGATGCAAGCTCTTCTCCAAGTTTATGGCTGTCAACTCGCCGCAAAATGTTGTCTCCCTCCAGATGCAGAAGGTACCAAGCACGGAATGTCATTTCTCTCGAAGCGCCAAAACAGTCCTTAAAACGCTGGCTGATCCGAAGTGCAGCAAACAATCCTGCTAAAGGGTGAGGAGGGCGAGAGCGGCGGGGTAGGTTGATACCTAGTTCCAGAATGTGCTGCACGAAGTGGTCTACATGTAGCGCACTCATTCCCACAGTATTTACTATTCCACCGTAAAGAGAGCGAGCTGCAGTTTTTCTTCCTTCTATTCCAGCTGGGTGGTAAGCCACTTTTGCTCCAGAATTGACTGAGGTCACAGCACGAGCAGAGACGGAGAAGCTTCTGCTGTTTCACTATTCTGTCGGCTTGCCAACCTGTATGTCTCCTGAGTTGAACTGACGGCATGGGTCTACACGCCCCTATACAAATGCGTACTAAGACTTAGGCACGTCTTCATCGCTCCGCCTGAGCAGCATACAGCAAAAAGCAACATAATCCGGGCATCTGCATCTTCTGCCTTCCCAAAGGAGATCATTTGAATTTCCTGTGTGGATGTGATTAAACGGATTGCACTTGCACCAACACCAACTGCCTCATGAGAACATACTAGAGAAAAGTTGATTTAGTGACTTTTTCTTCCGGTTATACGCCGACGAATCCTCTTCACCGTTTTCTTGAATAGTAGGCAGGTTGTAGTCTCCAGCGTTCTTGAGTCTTTCAATTAGCAAGGAGTGGGCAAGGGGGCCGTTGGGGTGCTCGAAACCAGCCTCGACTTGCTGCTGCTGCCAAGCCGTAACAAAGATGCCCGCCGAGGTGCAGAGGGCTGCGGCTTCTGTGGTCAGAGTCTTGGCGTTCCTCTTAATGTGCCCGGCAATGACGGCGGGGAAGAGAAGCGCCATTCTGAAGACGACATCGTCCGTCGATTTTAGTGCGTCGATGTAGCATCGGTCAAGTACAGCTGACCGTACACACTGGCACTTGCCTGAACAGAAAATCCTGGCTAAATATCGCTTAGTGGGCGCTTGCACAACAAGAAACTGCAATTTCCCTTCGAATTAAAGAAGCGACTGTGTACAAGGGAGCAGAAGTAAACCGTTTCCGTCGTTACCCTACTAACAACCGATGCTGCGCGAGGTTCAAAGTCATGCATCTTACTTGAGGACGGCAGGAAGAGGGGCACCTTGCTGTGGGGACCTGAACACCCGGTACAGCATAACCTAGCACGGTACGTATGAGCGGCCCCTGGTGGTCAACATACACCCCTAGGAAGGTGCTTTGAGGATGGCCAAAGGGTTGAACGCATGGCATCTCTATATGTTTGATTACCGTGCGCCTTGTCAATGATTGCTCGTATTTGGCCCCAAGTCGCAGTGTCGGAAACCGGCTCCCCGATGTCCCTAAGCCATTTCTGTATAGGCCCTTGGAGGGCTCTTATTTCTGAGTCATGAGAGATAAACAACTCACCACAACGATCGCTATCAGAAGGATGGAACCATCTAGTGAATAGCACTGCACTGCGTAGACAAAAGACCTCGGCCCTTCCGCAGTTCTTCTAACCCACCACGCAGAGCCGAGACAAATGCTTCTGCTTCCTCGGAGGTATTAGGCTGACGGATGGAGGTCCATCCAAGCCTTTTGCAGACCTGGCTGTACATCTCTGGATTGGTGTAGCTGATTCTTTTGGTAAAGGGAAGCACTCCCTCAGCAACGTGTCTCTCCGGAACTGAGTATACACATCCACAGCCCTCAATATTTTATGATCGATGGCTCCCTTTCGAGGGTGCGAATCATTAGCGCCACACCCAGCCCACATGAGCTGCACGGGACGCATATACATTCTGGGTAGCTTACTGCTTCTAGACACGTCCGAAGAAACCGAATTCCAATGTTGGTCAAACAGATTAAGGACAGCTCCAGGAACCAGAACTACACCTGAAACAGCAAATGGCCATTGTCCAAGTAACAGAGTCTTAGGTCTGCCTGTATCTGCGGGTCCCATTATTAGGTGGTTAGATACGTGCCGGAAGCTGCTCAACAGAGTCCTCTAAACAGCGAAGTCATTCAACGACACGGTTGTCTACTAAACGCACTCATGGCTGCGTCAACGAAGTTTCGGGACTCTATGACGTTTTCTGGCAACTTGTTTTTTGGCCATGCCAGCATTGCCACAATCACTGAGTACTTTTGTGGATGTTGCTGCAGTAGCCTTCGCGCATACGCCTGCACCTCACGTACGATTTCCGCGTCCCTTTCTGACACAGAAGAACAGCCGCATACCAACTTTCCTCACTATCATAACGTAGCTTCCGGGAAGCATCAGTGCTAGTGGACCACAGTGAAATGCTGATGAGAAATCTACTAGAGCCATTTCATCACTAAAATCACCTTTTGAGTTGCCGCTGCTGGAGGCACTACTATCACGGCTTGTCCCTGGGCCATTCAAGATATCCTCAAGCAGCTTTAAACCCCACTTGAACCTGTACCAAAGGCTGACGTAGAAGGATGAGCCTAAGGAAGGCCGGTGACCCTTCGCTGCTACAGCCGCATCGATATCGGAGCAAACAGCAGCAACTTGGTCCCTGGCCTCGTCACGGAATAGGTAATCTACAGCAGGACGAGCCCGATTGTTCTTCGATGCACTTAGGACTGCGGCAAACAAGCATCGTTTTGAGTCAAAGGTGTTCATGCAACGTTACTGTAGATAGACTGTACCCCAAAAGGAACACTAGAAAGCAAAATCGTTAGCATGTGAATGCATCAGCACGCTTTCCACAGTGAAGTGACAAGAATGC
Source organism: Eimeria sp. OTU-Y (assembly GCA_904066245.1). Lineage (NCBI taxonomy): Eukaryota > Apicomplexa > Conoidasida > Eucoccidiorida > Eimeriidae > Eimeria > Eimeria sp. OTU-Y. The sequence continues at coordinate 70,584 of CAJFCZ010000003.1, forward strand.
CAGATGCTGACTTACGGGCGGTCACAAGCTGGCTCAGATGTGGGGCGGCTGCGAGAACAGAGGGCTTGTTGCTTATATAGGCTGTCTCAAATTCATCTTCAATACTTCCCAAGGGCACTGCAGCACAGGCACATGGCTGGGTAATTGTGTTCGTTTTGCAGGGGATTAGGCTAGGTCTGCACTCAATTGCCAACGACAACTACCCTTGTCGCAAAGATCCTTGTCGTTGAGTCCACTAGTTCGCAATAGTCTGTGTACAACAGCAAAACTAAAATGTGTACCTGGACGTAATAGGGAACGGATGTATTCGGAGATGCTGTTTCGACCATCTCCTCTAAATTCGGGAAGACGCTGCAAACCAAGCATTTCCCCGTCCCCGTCAATGCACGATGCGACCGCGTCTTCCAGTCGAACTAAAGCAAAATTGAAAACATCATAATCACAATCAGCGCAAAAACAAGCAGGAAGAATTTTAGAGGCAGATGATGCTAAATCCGTTCAGTATATACCGGCGGCCCTACAACATGCAACGGGGGCGAATAATGAATAGCCTGAGAATTGTCTATTGTTAGTCACCATTGCAGCCCTCAGTAACAGCATCTCTAAACTCTGCGCCGTTCATTAAGGAGGTGAAGTCCTCCTCTGGAGCTGCCTGTACGATTTTCTTGAGGTAATTATTCAACCCAGGGCAGCTTGAAGAGTTGCTCCTTTCTCTTAGTACCATGCTGCTGATGTGTGCATTGAGGCAAGTAGTTGCGTAAGCCCTCAGCTGAGGCAGATGTTTTCGGCTAGGGGACCCCCTGGTCACTGCACAAGGAGCGCACGCAAGATCACATTCTACTTGAGCACTGCAGCCAGTGTTACCGTTTTGGAATCGTAGAAGCTGCAACGTTTTGCAGTTGGGGTGGTGCTGAGATGACATCTGGGCTACAGGGAGTAGAAGCAGCTCCTAATCTAGAGTTACAAGGAGAAAATGAGACACAGGGAATTCATTGTTCGCTTTTAATAGTGTACATAGCAGCTAGGATGCTGACGCTCACATGTGCCGGTGTGAAAGTCCATCTCGACTCCTAAAAAGGCTGAACCAGTGGACGTTTCAGCTGAAACAGCAAACATGGAGCAGCAGAAGGTAAGTGGACATCCTCACGAGCCCATAGAGTTCAATATCTTCCGTGGAACCTTTGAGACGTTCGGGAGCACAGGGAAGTAATGCGCAGGGGTGGGCTGTGCTGTCCAGATAACGGTGGAATACACCTTACCGAAAGTAAGAAAATCTAGTCCCCTATATTCAGCCCAGGAAAGTGAGTCGGGCATGGTTTTCACGCTGATTTCTAGACCTGAAAAAGATCCAGAATGCACGATAGCATGAGCGCATCAGTAACGTTGATCGTACTCATTGTCAGAGATACGCGAATTCTCGTTTTCAGCTTCATATGAAATTCGTTGTGTAAAAGGAATGGTTCCACCTGCCTCTTCACCTTCTAGTCTTTTGGTCGTGACAAAAACCCCCACCCTTTCTCTGATCTCTCATGCAGCGCCTATCTTACCTTGAATTTTGACGTATACAAAATCCCTAAACATAATTGCTCTGCAGAAATTGCATTCAGTATTTCCATTAGGGCAGCTGCTACAATGACCGCTTTCAAGGATCTTGTGAAGAGTCCTGATAGCTGTCCCATAGAAAGTTGTGCGGTTCGCCAGGGAGCGGGGAAGGGCTGTAGTGTCTTCCACGATCAAAGATAAAGCAATCTGCAATTGCTGGATCAATCCTCTACTTGTGGGAGAGTCCAGGATGTTTACAGGAAGTCTCAGTATTAAAGAGAGCTGCCCACTGCCTGCAGCATCAACAAAACACGCTAATTAGTCTTTGCAACCCGTTAACCAACACAGATGACACTAGCCTGCACTGCAGAGTGCAGCTAGATGGACTTCCGGCATTTTGTTTCTTGACTCTACAACTCACTATCCGCATATGTCCAGTTGACAACGACGGTTCTCGGCCTTCCTCCTGCATCCATTCACTCAATCGACACTCATTAATCTTGCGACTTCTGACAGGCATACATATTATTTAATTCGATTCCACTACTTTGAGAAAGCGCGTTATAGAATTTGAAGAAGAAGCGTGCTGCATACGATCGCCGAATGCGATGCGGTGCCAAGGAAAGGGAAAAGAGACAGCACCTGTTGGGTTGTAGCGCTTCAACAAGTTTGTGGCAAGTTCTTTAGCTGCGCCATTTATTTTCGCTGCATCCACAATTTCGAAACAATTTCAGCAAAGCTCCACCATCCTTTCAAGGGCCTAGGATTGCATCACAACTACTATGCTTAGTTGCGCAGGGACGAATAGAGAAGACAGGCATGCTGTTGGCAGCAACTGTTGCGAAACTCACATATTTTGTTGTTTAACTCCGACAATGCATCGTCAATGGCCTGTCCTCCAGCTGAAAACGGCGCAGCAACATTAACCAGGGTTTACCATGGAGAAAATCCATGCAGTGTCGATCACAGATTCTAACGCATACTGACATACCACTGGAAGAAAGGTAATCGCGCAGCCTGTAGTACATGGCGAGCAAATCTTCGGTCTCCCGTCCTGCATACAGAATTAGCCTTAACAGTGCAGAGCCTTGTTTCAGCGCATGTAAAAGAGGCACTTATGGGATTCAGCATTGCGTGCAATGTTGCAGCTAAATGGTGCACAGCGAATCACCTAGTAGTATCTCTGACTTACCTATGGCCGGAATTCCATGCGGAATTGTGTTGTATTTTGCGATGTCGCCTGAGAAGCAAATTTGTGCATCCATACACCGCAAATTTATCCCCAATTCTGCAGTCTCCACTCTTCTGGACGAAAATCTCTTAAAGGAAGTGAGGCTCCTCTGGGGACTTACGCTGCAGCGCCAGGGCCTCAGGGACAGAGCCTGAACAGGAAAAAAAGTGCAGAAATACTGCTTGTCTAGCAGACTTTGGAAGGCCCGCCACTGCTTCGTCTACCAGCTGCTTCGACGAAACAGTGCTTGCTCCAAAGCAGCTGTACAGTAGGGCATCTGGCCTTGTGGGTGCTTTACACCAGAGTTCAGACCGTGGCAGTTTAGAAGGATTTGCCGTCAGCCTTACCAAGCGAAAGGGATGAACCCCTCTGCAATTGCTCCAGCTTGTATTCCAATATTTTCCCTCCGTTTAGTGCATCTGGGGTGAAGAATGTCAAATTTGGGCTCCCGACAAAGAGCCCATGCTGCAAGTAGCCAACGGAAACCATCTTTGCATCGGATTGTTGATACAGCACAGCTGCGCTGCTTCCGTTTGGAATTTCGGCGGTAGAGATGACGGCTGGGCCGAGGTCGGTGTCATCAGCCATAGCACCTGAGCAGGAGACGGAGAGGCAGGCAGATGTAGTAGCTTTCGCGAATAGGAATCTACTTGCGTAGCAAAACTCCAGAGACAGAAATGTAGCCTAGTGGAAAGATGCTGCATGGCGGGCAGGAATGTTATACACATGTTGCTGTTGGTCCACGTGGGTAAGGCTCTAACAACAACAGGAAAGCGCAGCAGCGTTGGATTGCGAGGCACCGCAGCCTCTTTGACTAGAAGCTCCCCTCACGTAGCTCTGTGACGTGAAGATCAGAAGCTGTAAAGGTTGGTTGATAAGAATATAGTTTGAATGTCTCTTCCGATTTATCTTCTTGAGGATGGGCAAGAACAGACCCAACTGGGACTTCCATCCACATGTTGCTACCATGAATTTTCATTAGCAGCGCTTCCCTCTCAACGCCTCTTAGAGGGGCAAGCTTGAGTTTGTAGCATGCAAGGGGTGCCTCGTGTTGTATTTCTGTTTGAAGCATATAGTTAGGCTGGTATAGTAGCCGGAAGTTTTTCGAGGAGCAAGGGGGTCCTAGTTCGCTTTCAGAGAATGTTTGGGCATTAACTGAGGACCGCAACAAGCAGGCCTGACATTCAAGTAGCGGCCTCAAAAAATGCAAGTCAACATGCTAAAAGGGAATAGCTCTACACAAACCGCGTCAGAAACAAAATTTTTTTGCTGACCTGGCACAAAGGCTTTCCTGCCCGCAATGGAGGTAAATGAAAATAGCTTTTCTCCGCTTAGCTGTCCTAGGGCGGGGTCAAAGGGTTTCACGGCAAAGATGTGATCCTGGCTGTCGCCGAGCAAGTCGCAAGTTGCAGGCTGTCCCGTTAGCTTCAGTTCCACTGGTCACAGCATATCGCAAAGAGAAGAGCACAGAACCCGTACAAGTTAGCGTGGGATGCCAAGCAAACAATGCCTCGCCTAACTTAAGCAAGCACATCGATGGCACCAATAGACCATGATTTGTCAAGAGACACTTTTAGCAGCATTTCAGGAGCAGGGATATGCCAACAACTGCCACAGTTCCGTTTCCTTCTCTGTAATTTGGACGAGCATAGCAGCTCCGAGAGTTGCTGAATACGGGAGTTAGAACGCCGTAAATATTGTCTGGATTGCTTTTTCTTGACACACTGTACTTACTCGGCTGAGAGTGAGGAACGCCCGCATCGCTTGTCTGCAGGAAAGGCTCAAAATAAAGTAGCCTCTTTGAGCCCTTTTCACAAAAAATCTTCGGCGCCCTCTTTCCCCCAACGAGTGCCACTACTTGCTTGCCCGTAACGAGGGGAGGCGTGACCTCGCAAATTTGAAGCTCCCCTTCACTCCCGTCTACAATGGAGAAGGACGAAGGGTCAAACTGACTCGGAAACTCCACAACTCCAAACGATGTGCATTCTGAGAGGGAAGGAGCAGCATAGCAGACTGACAACTTCAAGATTCTATCACAGTCAGATGGGGAAACCCGCAGACGCCGTCTTCCGGGCTTGATGTGTATGTGCAAGCGCTGCTTAATTGGCGATTTCTTCATCTTCTATCCCCAATTGCAAATGTCGATGTTAACTTGCGTTCATGGGGCTGCTGCTGTAGCAAAGGCCAAATTATGTGTTGTGGAACTGGGGAACCACGTGAGGACTTACTCAAGACACTCATGTCGACTTCCCCCTTGAACTGGCCATGCACGTAAGAAGAGGGCAGTAGTTTCACTCCGGAGTGTCCTGTACACGGCCAAAAAGAAATGAAGTATTTCAGAGATACGGATGGACCTAGTCACCATATTTGCACCTCTCGTTACTGACCCTCCTGTTGCTTACAAATGACAGCCGATATGCTCCAAGAATATTTAGCCCAACAACCCTTTACTGCAATCACATTAGAAAGTCCCTAGCATAAGGCTAAACGGTCTGCGTGTTTTTCTCGATCTTTTCGACTTCTAGCCTTGGCCTAAAGGTCGAGAGTTCAGCTGCACTTTGTCCCTTCTCGTCTACATATCCACTTCAAAATTATGTGGCTTCTCTACGTAAGTAGCTGCACTCACTCGCAAGGATACTACCCCCACTAGGGTAGCGCAGATAAACAAGCTCATTGCCGCTTCCAGCGGTAAGGAGAGCTGCGTGGGGGAGATATTCAACAGCTGCCTCGCTGGTCCGGGTAAAGCATTGGCGATAGGCTCGAAAGTCGCAAAAGACGGAATGTCCAGACTCCGTGAGCACTGCAGAGAAACAGGGGAGGCGAAAATGCAAGTGGAAATGTAGTTGGGGAACACTAGCCTATCTCGAGCCTTCAGCAGCAAAATCAAGACCCACCGCTCTCGAGATGGTCTGCTTTCGAGGAATCCACGACGTACAGCCGGAGGCGATCGGCTCCATCCTCCTTGGCAACTTTAAGAAGAGCCGTGCCCTCTGGAACTTTTCCTGTTACCTCCGCATCCTCGAAGAAGAGGCCATCGCTTCTTCTCGTCACTCGGATATCTTCAGGCAAGATGGCATGGGATGGCAGCACTTGGCGCACAGCTAATAAGGCTGATCAAACGCAGAAATGGAGACGCAGTGCTGAGAAGCTCACCCATACGAGTGAGGCTCAGGAAAGGCGTGGGCTTCAAAGGTATCAAGACGGATGCCATTAACTCTACTGATGAGTCTGCATCGATTTTCTGGCTAGAATGCATATGCTTCAATCACATCTCTGCAAATGGGATATTTCTCCTTATAATGGTTTTCAGGTGGTCCTGCTGTACGCTTACTTGTAGGGTTCGCGGAGAGGGGGAGGGGGAGAAGTGCTGTAGCGAGAACAGCCAGGATGCCTAGGACGGCAGAAGCCTGGCGTTTCCTTATTATCATCATGGGCAATCCTTTCTCCAGGCTGGCTACAGCACGAGAAAGTCAAAACAAATGAGCGAAAACCGATAAAGAGGGAAAGGCAGGCAGGCGCTGTAAGGCCCGAAGCCCGGCAACCCCTTCTTCCATAGGACGTCGGAACACCTTCAGCAATGCAAGTAGAGATACGGATTAACACAAGAGAAACCGTTGACTTTAACTGCCCGTAGCGAACGGACTTCGTCAACTGCCTGGACTGGAGCTTGCAGGTGTTCGGTTCGCACCCTCCTGGCGACCGAGGGTAGACAAAACAAATGTGTATGAATTATAAATGGCGTTTTTAATTTCAAAGATGCCCGAGAAACGGGCTCCTGTGTAGACTAGAAACGAAAGGCGTGTAATGAAGGAACACCGCCAGGGGCCGGCGGTCACCGAGGCCTGGTCTGAAGTTTCGGTCGTTCGGCTTTTGACCCGCTCTTCCCTCTTCAGAAAAACAATTCATAAAAAACAAATAATAATACAAGTTAAAAGAAAACAAACAAGCACAACCAGACACACTCAACAAATGAGGCGTTCAAAGACCGTCGACGCTCATCGGTCGGCTGCGCCCGGGGAAGTCCCAACCGAGTTCTGAAACCACGCGAAATCGCTCCCTGCGATTCCCCCTGCATGCAGTATATTTCCTTCTTTATTTAATTTTAAACAGTTTATTCCCATAATGGAGGAAACTATGAAATGGAGGCTGGTGCTATGTCGCTGCTTCGCCTCTTGGTTCTTTGTGGTCGCCGGTTGTTGGAGGGCGAGCACCGCAGCGACGCCCATCTAGAGATGCATTCATTCAACTTAAGACATGCATTATTTCAGTTTTGCTTTTTATATGGCTAGAGGAAAATTCCAGTAGGAGGAGCATAGAGGCATTTAGGAACACACGGCTAGGTAATTCACTCTCGGGAACTCCTAATAAATGAAATGCTGAATTAGATCGGTAATGGTACTATTCAATACACTAGCTACCAAGACCCACCACACGCTGGGCCGTACAGACAAACCGAATTCTCTCTCCTGTCTGTGGAAACAGCTGCACTTCAACGGGCATATCTCCCCCGCCACGCTGAGGTATCAGCAGGGAGAAGTAAGAAAGAGGGAACCAGCGCTATTCAGTTTGTCCAGCTAGGTAGGTAGCAACATGGGGCATGCCTCCGTAAATAGGTAGAGAGAAAAAGAAAAACAAAATAAGCTACACCGTAGATCTGGCGTGTTCCACTGTTTGCCCATGGAGGCTACCTTCCATCCCACTTTCATTGAAATGCAAATTGAGTTGTTTTGCGCCGGTCACTTTGAAGTTCGGCGCTCTTAAAAGCGCGATAAAATAAATATATAATATATATATACACATAAATAAAACATATGCATATATATACTATAGGCCGGCCGGCATTTCACTGAACTTGTTCGCAAAAGAAAACTCGAAACGCCTGCCTGCATGCGCACGGGCAGCTGCATTCCTTTCCTCCTCCAAAGCAAAAAGGTTGCTGGCGCACCTCTCTGCAATTAAAGAAACTAAAAACCATAAAATAGGTGAAAGCCACGAGATAGAGCTGTGAGGCGCCTCTCGTGCATGCGAAGCCCGCGGAGGAATACAGCGGCTCTCAGAACTAACAAGCAAAACCTCTTGCTGTTGCAGAGCATTGTTACCTTGGTAGAGAGAATAACAGTGTCCAGACGGAAAAGCTGATAGGCATTTATCAGAGCTCATTGCCTTAGCCCACGCATTATAAACAACAATACAATGCAAGCAAGCATGCGATCAAGAAGATGCATTCAATTTGTTCTTCTTCGACACTCGCAAGCTACGCCGCACGCCTCCGCTCCCCGCCTCCCCATCACAACTCAAGCCATCTGCAGCAGCCATTGACCCCTTTTCGGGGCCCTTAAGGGGCCCTTCCAGCGAACTTGCTTTCCTTGTGCCCTGGCTGCCATTGCTGTCTGTAGAACTCTGTTGATATTGCAAAGAAGAGGCGTGAGCTTGCGAGCCCTGAGCCTGGTTTATATCGGTTTGCCTAGGAGATGCATCAGCCGATGCAGTCGTGGAGCGCCTGCCTCGGCCAGCCGGTCGACCCGACTGAGAAGGGGAGGGCTGGGGTGTCTTGGCAGGTGCCGATGCTGCACCGCTGGTTTGTTTCTGAGGCTTCGACTGGCGAGCTGAAGCAGCAGACTTGGCCTGATGATTAGGAGGGGTTAGCCCACCCTTAGACTCGCCGCCGGAGTCCTCCTCCTCCTCACAATCGGAAACTAAATGAAGAACATCTTCTGGGGTGAGGCCGCACCACTCGTCTTCTTTGCTGAAGAGAGAAGGGGGGGGAGAATACGTACACCCTGTCAACAGGCAAGCAGCCTGAAGGTATATATACACCACACACATATGGGCAAACAGACAGCTTCAGCTATATGCCACTTCTTCGCCTGCTCGGCTTCAAGCCGAGATATCCAACCCCCGCAACTTATTGAGACTACACTGCATTTTCTCAAGAGAATGCGGTGTATACGCGTTCATAATGCATGCACGTATGCTATAAAAGTATATATAT
>CAJFCZ010000004.1:0-72833 GCA_904066245.1 Eimeria sp. OTU-Y
GATTATTACATGCAGCTACGACAGCGGGGGATGAACGTAACGCCTCAGAACTGGATTCTGCTTCTCTGCTCCAAGTGCAAAGCTGTGGAGGAGCAGCAGACTCGCCGCCGGCTGACCAAGGAAGAGAAAGACCACGAAAAACTGATGCAGCAAGAGCTGCGGCAGCAGCAGCGGCAGCTGCACCTAGATGGTGCACGACTGCGACTGGAGAAGGATGAGATGAAACACCTGCAACGCCAGAGAGCAGAGGAGGAACGCCGCTGGTTCGACCACAAACAAGCAGTTGATAGACTAGATGAAGCGGCAGAGATCTCTCTGAGACAGGCGTACCAGCGGCTGTTCCCTGCTGCTTTCCTTGCGGAGATCGAGAAGAGGTCCGCAGCAGCAAAGGCAGCACAGCGGGCATCACGAGAGGCTGCTGTGGCAGAAGCGATGAACGCAGCTGCTGCGGCGGGAGCAGATGGGCAGACCGCGATAGCGTCAGCAGCAGCAGCAGCAATAAAGAAGGCAGCGAAGAAACCAACGAACCAGTTGGCGAACATGAAGCTTCCTTCTCAGAGTCTTTCAGTGTGCGACAACTGCCGTTTCCCCTGTCACGGCGTCAAGGAGTATCCGGGCCCCTGCTGCTTCCCGGATGAAGTAATTCAGAAGTTTGTGGCACGCGCGCGGCCCGCCTCGCAATCTGAACAGAATTCAGGAGCAGGCGGAGCACCAGGGGGAACAGCGGATAATGTAATAGATCTTGACGCCTCCCCTGGTGAAGGGGGAGCAGCGAAAGAAGGCTCTGATGCTTCGGCTTCGCCTGTCATTCCACAGAGTGCGCTGAGGGCGCTCGCCAGCTCAGCTGCATTGCTGCAGGGTGGGTTTGCGGAGGCAGGGGCGAACGCCTCGGCAGCTGCAGCAGCGGCGGCAGCAGTAGCCAACGATCAGAGAGTGAAATACATGCAACGGCAAGTCTGTGCGGCTTGCCACGAATGGCGCATTGGGAAGCGATCCCACACACGGAAGCACTGCCCGACGCTCACGACTGAACAGTTGCAGGAGGTACGTGTGGGTTTTTCCTGCCATTTTCCACTACATTTGCAAAGAGGTAGTTTTTAGTCCCTAGAATTCAGCCGAAGCTGTGCGTTTTGCTGCGTTCTACTGTGCAGTACGATGAACGACGAGCCAAAATGCGCCTTGTAGCGGAGCTCATGCTCACTAAGGAACCTATCCCGGACCCTAGCCCTAGTGCCTACGCATCCGCATCTCCTCAGCGGCTTAAGGCTTTCTTCCAACAGTATCAGGAAGCGGTGAGATGATGCTTTGTCTGTACATCCCCTGGTTTGCCTTTAGAGTTAACGGGGTGGGGTTGCTTTTTCGTTCTTTTTCTGTGCGTGTGTGCGCCATTTCACTGCACCTGCTTTGCTTGACTTCGAGCATGGGAACGGCCAGTTAATCTCGACACTGGATGTTAATTTATTGTAAAGGGTTAAATGTATTTTTGTCATCGCTTCTCGTCCGGTGTGTTGTATGAAACAGGCTGACCGCATATTGGAGGAGTGTATGGTGGCCGCTGGTCTTCAGCACGCGATTGCCTCGCGCTTTACCTCAAGCAAAAAAGTTGTGCCTTCCCCCATATCTCAGGCGTCTGTTGCAGCAGTCCAGGGGTCCCAGGGTAATGTGCCTTCTTTGAACAACGTATCTGCGAGCAAAGACCGCATTTCGATGATTTTGAACCGCAGCAAAGAGCTGCTGCTCCTCAAGCGGCAGACGGAGCTGCAGGTCTTGGCTACTCTCTCGGCCGCGAATGGGCGCGGTCCTGCACCGAATCTAGCGGGGTTGCACAACGACCAGAAGAAACTATTGCTTGGGGGTTCAGGAGAGGGGGAGAAACCTCTGATGACCCCTCCATCAGACACGAATAGCGAAGTCGAAGTCATCGGAGTTTCCAGGGCGGGTGCGCCTGCGACAGGCGTTCCGTCTGGGGCTACGGGGGCGAACTGTGTGCAATCGGGTGCAGCAGCTGCCCCTGCAGCGGCTGCTGCAGTTGCTGCTGCAGAAAATGCAGTAAAGGCGGCCGCCGGTAAGCGACAAAGCATCGATGGGTCGAACAGCGGCTCCCGCGGCGCCACCGTTGCTGCACTTTCTGGTGCATCGAAGCGACAACGGAGAACCGTGCCCATGAAGACATCTGATGCAGTGGCGGCATATGTTCAAGCAGCAGAAATGGGGATCCCAGGTACAGGGAATTCTATTGCAGCATCCGCTGTAGCGGCAGCGGTGAAGCAGAAGTCGATCATTGACTTCTTCACCTCCAGGAACAGAGCGGCAGCCTCTGGCATTGGAGGGCTGACGAAACAGCCACTGCTTGCGGGGACGGGAGGGCAGGGAGCCTCGAAGCCTGGGGGAGTGCCTGGTGCAGCTTTGGCCCCTTGGGGCGCAAAGCAAGCCTCCGACACAGAGAGCGATTGATACAAGTCGCCCTGTTTCTTCTTTGTAATGTAGAAACAGGCAGCGAGGGAGGCACAGAATGGCTCTGCTTCCGACTTTCGAGCCAGGCCAAGCGCCCTGTTGTTTGTATAGCGGCTCGCAGTTCACCAACAAGGGACGCTGAAGCAGTAATTGAGGGACCGGTGCATGTCAATGACTGTTTGGGGGCAACAACAACCACGTAGGTTGGTTTTGCCCAAGCCGTGCAGTGTTCATCTTTGCCGCTTAGCCGCTTTCCCAGGTGGCTGTACGTTATGGCATGGAGGGAGCCTTGATGCAGCTTTTGCTCAAGAGGGCAACCCATCCTCTTCCAGTCCCATTCGTGTAGCAGCAGCAGCAGAGGCTGTTTACGCCTGTTGTTGTTTGCACTTGTAGAAGGAGGGAAGGGGGTGTGTGCTTGCTGTTCTATATTTCCTCTTGAGGCGGTGGGCGTGCGAAGCGGTGGGGAGACCTACCCGTGAAGTTTCTGGGTAGTTTCGATTGCCGGTGTGCCGTCCGCTTATTCGATTACGGTTGGCAAGGGGACGGTGTAACTTGAATTGGCCTGGCAGTGACCAGGATGTTTGCGGCCGCAGTGACATTTCAAGCATTCGCGATGCATCGTACAGCTGCACAGCCACCACCCATTTCATTGCAACATCAACGCAAGCCACCACACAGCAAACATAAGCTAAACCATAGTAGTTTTTGCTTGTTTTAGCGTGCGCTTAGCGCCTAGCCTCGCAGCGGAGCACCACCGGTTATCAGGACAAACGGGGAAGGGGATACGGTGCTCCGAAGCTGGCATTACATTTAGGCAGGCGAGTTGAACAGGCCACTGTGCCCTCTGTAGATGATGCTGCTTGGTTCTTTCTCTTTATTACACCCAGCCACGGCGAACAACTCGTGTTCGCTCGTAAGTGGAAGGGGGAGGAGCACTGAGAGTATCGAGGCGACAGGGAGTCACAGTAGACAGCTGTTAGGGTTCAGTTGTGGTACACGGGCCCCAATACAACGGCTTATACGCAGGAAGTGAATGCTTCTAACTAACCTGTCCCCATCTGCCGCTCAAACAGTATCTCTCTCAGGAGCCCTGGCCATATGGTATATAGTACAATATATGTTATAAATATGCGTACATAAATAAGGTTAAGCAACCACAGCTTGGTCTTCCGGCACAAAAATGCATGTGTAGGTTGGGGGGGGAACGGAACTGGTTGCCCTTTCATTAAAAAGACCACTTCGTAATTCGCCTGCACTGCGCCGTTGCTTCTAGCCAGCAAACAGCAGACCTCAGATGCAGCTCTCGTATGCAGCCCATCACTGAGTAGCGCGTACAGATGCAACTTGCACAAGCACAGCGCACTGTCCATACCACCGCTGGGAGATAATGTGTAGAGTGTCGATAGTTGACAGTTTGTTACTGTTCAGATTGTCGAATGTAAGCTCGCGCGAGACACGCGAGTAGGAACCTTCATGCCACACGAAGTAGCAGCCGCCCACCTTCTTTTAGATGTATAGAGTGCGGAACTTCAAGTTTAAGTTTAAACGAGGAGTCGGTTTCATCACTGCCGAGACAGTTGCAACATGGAGGGAGATGGCCAGTGCAACTTCGTCACAAAGCCACCGGGAGTTCAGACGTCTAATCAAGCTCACTTTCGTAATGATTTTAAAACCGAGAAAAAGCGTTTTGGATTTGTGTGCACTCAGGCTTTCAACCGGTCGAGTGAGGAGTGTTCAGGGTCCAAGCAACAACCCCATGTATAAGGGCCCCGCAGCCAATGGGCGCGGCGGCTGCCTACGCAAATTTTACCTATATGAAGGGACAGACATACTAGAACTCCATGTTCTTTAAATTTTTAATATTCGATAGATAGCTGAGGTCCAGCCAAAGCGTCTTTGACTGCATATCAAGACAAGCCCTGTAGCGCTCCCGAGCACGTGCGGGTCACCAGTGCTATTTCATGGCACGATAATCCTGAATTCCTCAACTGACCCCTTTCCAGGTACCCAGGAGCTTTCCAAAAAAACCCAGCAGCTCAGTGCTGCCTAACTGAGTTGAGAGTTCATGGGTTCCGTAGAGGTGTTGTCTAGGGTAACTGACACTACTTGCGGAGCCACGCTCAGTCTTCCACTTTAGTTGACGATCTCTTGCCTTTTGACTGGATAGGTGAATCGGGAAAAGCAGAGAGGGGTGTATAGCTGCTTCCTACAGTTGCCATCCTCAGCGCATCCCTTAAAAGAGAACAGCGCGCGAGCAGCCGAATCCGACACAATGATGTACCCCCCGAGGCACAGCGCACGCAAGGACCCGTGGACAACCACGTAAGTCACCCAGAAATGATTGGTTGCTTCGTTGAGCTCCAGCGATTCTGAGCGAAGAGATGCTTCAAGCATTGTTGCCAAAGCAACAGGAAGCATGTGCGTAGACTTGCTCAGGGTACACGCAAGCTATCTCAAGCCTAGCCGCTACATGGACGCTTCGCGCCAGCAAAGGCTGCTGCAACAGAAGAAAGAGGAAGAAAGAAATCATCATTCAGTCAAACTGCAGACAATAACTGCAAAGGTTAGCTAGTTTTCCTCTGAATGCCAGTTCGGCTCGAACCGTTGAAACAAACGGATCCTAACCCTGGCCGTTATTGGCCACTGATAGTGTCTAGGGTTTAGGGTATGGGAACACTGTCCCCGCAACTCAAACAACACCTTCGCCAGCGACTTCACACGGACTGTTAGGGACTATTATTTTCTGAACTTCGGGAGCCACTAGTTGCCTACCGTAATCTTCCGTTCTCCTGGATTGAGGGTAGCAAGTGGCCTGCCTGCCCAATTATACAAATATTAGGTGGAATTAGACATTGCACTTGAGCTTGCAGAGGGCTAACGGCTCGGCAGACCCATGCTGTAACCCATGCTATCCAAGCGAAGCACCAGCAATGGAGGCCGAAGATCCCAAGCCGCTTGCCGTGCCAAGTGTAAGCGAAACAAACATGAAATATGTCCTTCCGCCACCGTTGAATTCAGGATACTGTCTGTCTCTCCCCAAGTCCGGCTTTCGTTCAGCGCGTGCTGTATGAGTAGCTTCGTTACACAAATGGCTTAGGGTTGAGGGTTGAGGGTAGGGTTATGTCACGCCAGCCGACAGTGCATCGTGCCCTCAAGGTTAGAGCAACTAGCGTGCCCTGCAAAGTTCCGGCCTAAAACAGAATACTGAGGTTGCTGATGGCTCTCACTGACCAGGTTGCAGAAGAGCCGGCTGACCCCACGGCCGATTCTTCTGAGATGCAAACGTTGGCAACCGGTGACGATGCTGCTCCGCTGCACAACCGAAAAACTACTAAGGAGCTTACTGAAGAGTTCAAAAACTTGAATGTGGGGGCTCACAGCTTCAGCAATAACTTAAAAATGTTGCAATAGACCATTTCGCTAGTGGAGGGTGGGGTAGGGGCAGCGGAAGAAGCAGGGGCTTTAAAGGGCAGCTACGATGATTCAACAGGACCGTCTGCTGCAGCATATGAATCTTTCTGACAATTCAGCCCCTTAATGACTAGCGGGGCTCATCTTGCCATCTGCAACTTTTGTGCAGTGGGCAAAGGTTGACGAATATAACTCTTTTAAGGCGAAGCTGGAGGAACAGGCATGTGCAGCAGAGCGACAGAGGAGAAAAAACTGGCTGCGAAACGAGCTTGAAGCCCAGCTTGAGGAGCAGCGGTGAGTACACTTGCACTTATTGACGGTAGCCAATTTCTGTACCTGCTCTCAGCGAATATTTTGTGGTGCAACTGCAGCAGAAATTTGAATGAATGGTCTACGGCGGAACAATAGGCCCCTCATGCACGCTTACGCTGCGTCACGTATCACTGCCGCTGTGTTTCTGAAGGCGCCAAAAAGCAGCAGCAAAGCAAGACGATCTCGAATGCGCGAAGAGGATGCAACAGGATCTGGAAAATTGGAAGTGCGTCCGTGTCCTAAACACTGCGAGTTGCTGTCGTTCCCCTCTCGTGGAATAAAGCCTTTGTTTGATGGAACAGAAGCACTCTGCGTCTCTGAATCCAGGGAACAGGAACGCGCAAAGCAGAAGGCAGCATATGAAAAGATGCAACTTCAAAAGGAAGTCCTTGATGCGCAGATGCAAGAAAGGCACAAAATTGAGGAAGTAAGTGGCTGTTCATTCTAGGTTTGCCCTTTGCTTGTGGTGGATCCTTAGAGGTAAAATAGGCATTCGCAAGAGTACCTAGTATTTTGGACGGCCCTACAGGGGCAGTAAACGGAACGTCGGAACTGAATTTTGCACAGGAATCCAAAGCAGAGCAGCTGCGGGAAAGCCGCGAAATCCTTGAACAAGTCTCAAGGGACATCGAAATCGAGAAACGGATGGCGCTGAAAGCAAAGCAGCAGAAGGCTCGGGCAATGCAAGAAATATTGGAGGTTCGTCCTCTGTACTGTTTAGCAGTAGAGAAGATGAGGGTTGCGTGCTTATTTTTCTCGTCGGAACGTGGAACTATCATTTGGGGCACACCTCTTCAGCGGAAGCACCGGCGAGATGGCGCCATTCAGTACGAGTCTCATCTAGCGGTTTTGGTGAAGTTGCTTCCAGGTGACAGCTACGGAACGCCGACTAGCTGAAGCACGGGCAAAGAAGGAACAAGAGGAGGATATGCGCCTTCTGAAGCTGAGCGTTCAGTTGGAGAAGGAGGCAGCCGAGCGATCCAAACAAGAGCGCCAGTTGCTACTCAGTTTGCATCAAAGCCGAGCAGACAAGATTGCCATGCTAGCTACAGTAGACAAGGTAAGTAGAAGCCCATAGAGCCAGACTTTCATCGGAACACACTCAAGCGGTTGTTCCACTATGTTTAGCTGTCTCGTGATGGTTCACAACGGCGCACGTGCTGCTGCACCTTCGGTCCCCTTGCGCATGCGTTGTATTGCGGCGACTTTCCAGAAAGAGTTGGCCACGCAGTGTGCGCTGAAGAGGGATGCGGCTGATCAGGCTCGAAAGGAAGCCATGGAAAAAGAAGCTGCTGCCCGCAAGAAGGCGGTGATTTGTTCACACAACGAAATTAGTTGCGCCAAGGCTGTACTTAATGGCCCCCTTACAATCTGCATTCCGTCACTAATGCACGAAACGCGATGCTTACTTTGCTTCCGTGCGAATGCGCGTGCACTTGAGGTGGACCCAGGAGCAACTGAAGGTTCATGAGTACTTGAAACTTCAACAGGAAGAAAAAGAAAGACGCAAGAAATTGGAAAAAGAAGAGCGCTACGAAATACAGAGACAACAGGAGCTCGATGCAGAAGTGAGCAGCCACATCACAAACACAATTAAACCCTTTCTGACATGTGTTGTGCACTCACCGTGGGACCAGCTGTGAAAGCCGTACAAGTGTCTGTTACTGGATCCCACGTATCTGCAGGAGTACAAACGGAAACAGGCGGTGGAACTTCGCAGCAGGAGAGAACTTTGCAAGCGTCAGCAGGAGCTGCTTATCCAGCAGATGGAGGAACGAAAGCTGAATAAGGATATTTTGGTGCGCATGAGACTCGCCGCAGTAACCACTCATACAACACTTTTCCACTCTGCCTTGAGTGGAGCGCTATTAATAAATACACTAAATGTGCACTCGGTTACCTTCTCTACCTCTCCCCTTTCTCCCTTTTGGTGCAGGTAAGCCAGACGGAGATGAAGCTAAACCGGCGCCTTCTTGAGGAAGTCAACAGCTATCTAGCTCACAAAGAACAACCTCTCCAAGACTTCAAACCATCCGAATGCTAGCATTTGACTAATGACTTGCTTAGTGACGAAAGACTAACAGGTTTGCCGCTGAAGGCGCCCAACTGGAAAATTTTTTCCATACGCTGGCAATTGCTGCTACGACAAATCAACTTTGGCTCGAGTCGGCTAGATAAAAAACGTTTGTCTAACAGCTCCATGGCACCTTAGCAGTGACTGTTCCTTGAACCGTAGCAACAACTATTTTATAAAGGCGTACTCTGTATGCCTGCAACTACCACAAAATCAGCGCCTTCGCAGAGTCACAAACTGAAAGGCGCTGCGACCAGTAACTGTTTGGAGTTCTTTCCAAAAGGCTGAATTTGTAGTGTATGTCTACCTCCTGGAATACGGAAATGTTACAAATGAAATCGAGGAGGGTCATAACAACCCTGCATCTGCAGCTTAGCTAGCTGCTGAGAGACAGGCTAGAGTTTGAAAAAAGGGAGATGAGCCTAAATACACCTAATATCACTTTTAAGAAGTGCTCATGATGTGAAAGGAACTTCGAAGTACTTGCCAACTTACATTCCATTAGCAGAAGTGTCGATGCCCTCGATCAGAGTGCAAAGTGTGCCATGATGCACGGTTCAAGAAATGAGAAGTGTAAGCACACATAAAGCCCTGGACAACTGCCCAATGCACAAAAGAACACCAAGTGGGCAGTCATTATTCTTCGCTGGCTTTCCTGGTAGGCGAGGCCGATGCGTAGCGCTGTTTGATCATACTAATGCGAGCCATCTTGTAATGTAGGTGAGTATTACGTAGAGAGGCTACAAGATTTTCAACTTTTGGGGGTGGAGGTATGCGGGAGAAGTCGAGAGGCTTAATTATTCGTCTGCTCATGTATTGCTTGGACTCTTCGCTGTGTGAGTTTGGCAGGGAATGAACTTCCGGCGCGAATGAAGCGTGTTGGCTCTTTGGAGGGTACAGAAACACTGTCGGACCTTTTTCGGGGTCTTGAGAAGGAACATATTCCCAAACACTAGGCATGGTTGTTGCGTTTGCGGGTGCTGGCTTCGGTTCCTGAGAGTTTTTTTCTACGTTTACGCCTCCTGTGGTGTTTGTCTGCGGTTTGGCTCCCAAAGTGCTATCCTCTGTCGGTTTAACGATAGTGACTGTTTCAATAGTGGGTCGCTTGGGAGGTTCCATACCCTTCAGTGCGTACCTCGCTTCTTCAATAGCTCGTTCAGCCTTTTCTTCTTGAACTACAATCTTTTGAATGACTTTGTTTGCTGCGTCGACCACATCCACCAGCTTGCTGTCATCTTTAAGCGCACCGGCTTCAGCTGCTTCCAGAAGAACACCATCCCGGACATTCTTTTCAAATCTCTGTCGTTCCTCGTGGAGGTAGTTGTACTTGGCCGCCTCTATGTCTTCAAGCTTCTCGTCTGACAGCGTTGGAGGAGAGCCAGAATGTCCCAGAATAGTCAAGCTACTCTGGTCTTGCGGCTTAACGGAGCGCCGGCGCTCCGCCGAGTCAATGTAAAAGAATGACTTAAAGAGGGGCAGCGGCGCATGGTTTCCCTTCTCATCATGCAACAGCTGAGACACGCTTACGAACTCCCCAGGTGCAGTGCCTGAAAGTCCCGGGATTCGGTATATCATAGTCCGCTCGCTGACATCGCCACCAGTGTTAGCTTTCTCTTCCACCGCCTCACACACAGATTCATCTTCTTCAAAATCAAAATCCTGCTGGGCGCAACGCTCATTTAGTATTTCCTTTTCGCGTGCCGCTGCTGCTCGCCGTTGACGGATTTGTCTGCTCTTCTCCGGGATGGCTCTAAGTGGATCATCCAGCATAATAAGTGGCAAATAGGATGATGGCATCACACCTTGGGGAGGCATATATGCTTTCTCGGCAGCCATACTCCCAGGATACAGCTGTCGTCCCTGCACGGCTGCTTCTTGCATCTCTTTGGCATACTGGTGGGCCCGCTGGAGAGCCGCTGAAGCATCGTTTAGAATGCACTCATCTACACCAGCTAGCATGAACTTGGCGAGAACTCCGTCTTTATGAGAGCTTGTTACATCCTTTATCTTCGCCCGCGCAGCAGCTTGCGCCTTCATGTTCTCAACTCGCTCCTTTAATGCCTTGTTCCGCTCCCTTAACGCCCTGAGGCGTTCTTCCTCAGCCTGACGTCTCTTCTCTTGTTCCCGAGCAGCCGCTTCCAGTGACCTTTTGCGTTCTGCCTCCTTCTTTTCAAGCTGCTCTGCAGCTTGCACAATGGTGTACTGAGCAGTGTGAGCATACCGGTGCAACACTGACAGTTGCGGTAGGTCACCTTTTTCGCGGCACCGCTGCAAGTAGGCATGCGCGCGAGAAAAAGATATGGTGGCCTCATCCCAAGAACCGAGGCAGTCCTTGACTATCTCAAGCCTCCCTTTATCAACCCATTCCTCAAATGTAGACCAACGTCCGTTGAAGAGGAGCACTCGCATCAGAGAGGCCAATAAAGGTGCACAGTCCACGTGAAGCGCCTCCCTTGTGGTTGACTCCACGAATTGTATGAAGACATCGGCATGCTTGAGCGATCTGTCGAAGATTGAATCCTTAACCGTACCGCCCACCCACTGTCCAAGGTATAACTGAGCAAGCAACAAATTACAAGCGGCATACAGCCAATGGTGAGTCCCCAACACAGCCGCAATGCTCTTGATTAAAGAACCAACGTCAACTGTCCATTGTGGAGTTGTGGGGAAGTTGAATTTGTTCTGCAACTCTAAGTAGAGCCTCTCGAAGTAGTCTTCCATGCCAACCGGCATATCGTCGTCTGTGAAGCGGCCTCTGCAACTGCCGCAAACCCAAACGCCACTGCTGTTTCTCTGACAATACATCGGAGGAGGTGAATCCACCTCTAGTGAACTATCCCTGATCATAGAAGAGCCGGAGCAGGCGTTGCTGATGGAGCGCGAAGATCGGTCTTCACTTCGTGAGTCTTCCAAGCCCATTTCAGTGCTTCTGCTTGCGCATGAGTTCATAGCGTATATAGACAATACTAGTGATCCGGAAGCACTGCCGTTCTTGCCCGCACCACTTGATTTTCGATTCTTCTTTAATTCACAGTCAGAAAGTTCCTCAGGCGAGCCTTCGCTGTTAGAGGCCATATCGGAGTTGTCATTTGATTCTCTGGTGCGCTCGTCGCTAGCTAAGGAGCCTCCCCCGAAGTCGCTTTGTTCGTCTTCCCTAGACTGTGGGGACAACTGCCCAGCATCAGACATGATGGCTTCCTCTTCCTCCTGTGCTGTGCCCCTGGATGCCGGGGAGCGAACCGCATCTTCATCGCTTGATTGCACTGCAGCCTTGCTGCTGTCATCGTCGGAAGCCTGAGCTGAAGTGTCTTCGCTGTCTGTGTTGGTAAGGCCCCCAGAAGCTGCGCTTTTGTTCTCTTCAGGTTTCGGCTCTCCATTTGCATCCTCAGGTTTTCCGTTGCTCCCTCTACGCGCGTCATTTGAGAGAGAAACATCAGGAACGTTTGCACCATTGTCGACGATCTTAAGCTTTATAGGGCGGCATGAAGGGCAGAGAATCCTCCTCTCCTTGTCGCTCATAGAGGTGCAGCGGGTGCACTTACAGGCGAAGCATTTCGTCTGCAGAAGCCGTTTGCTGCGGAAGGAAGATGGGGCGTAAAGCTGGTCGATGTAAGTCATCGAGATTCCCTCACCAGGTGAAATATCACGGGTGGCAAAATACACCAAAAGCCCATCCAGGTTCCTGTAGGTTACGTTGGGTTCGCACGAGTGATTGACCATGGCGGCCTTAGGGTAGAGGCCCCAGCGGCCGCTGGAGGGCAACCCATGAGCATTTCGCTTCATCTTTGCAAAAAACGACTTGAATGGTTTCGCTAGCTCAATGCATTTGTTGGCCCGGGCAATGAGAATGCACCACAGAGATTCGTCTTCCGAAAGGTCTGAATGGAACCCCTGAAGAGAGTCCAAAGCAACCTTTTGTTCGCTGGTGAGGCTCGTGAATGTCGACCACATCGATTCAGATTCAATATCGCAAGTTAGCATAGGCGTTTCCACAAATACGATCTGGCCTTTCTTGACTCCCGTTGTGGCGAAAAGCCCTTTGCCGCCCACTGATGCATCTTCGCGAGTTTCAACAACTTGGTCAGCAAAAGATGCAAGGTCCTTCCTATTCTTCTTGCACATTTCTAATATTTCCGGAAGGAATATGGCGGCTTCTTCAACTGGCTTATTCTCTTTTGTTGACTCCGTCTTCGCAGCTGGCATACTCTCACCTGCACTTTTCTTTTTTGGATAGAACATCTCTTGACAAAGTTTGCTAAAGCAGGCATCTACTGGAGGAGGGTCAGTAGGGTGGGCAGTACCCCTTTCAGCTTCTTCCTTTGACCACACATAAGTACCCATCGTGTAGACTACTGGCTTGTGTAGAGCATCGTACACCTCTTTATCTTCTTTTGTGTGAATAGCATTGATGTCCACCTTCCCGGGTGGTCGTTTTGGGATGCTTGCGACGAACTTTGCTGCTGCTGCGCTTCCCGCTGCACTGAAATCTCCCTTGTGTGCCCCTGAAACGTCTGTCTGAGGGTTCATTATAGGCTCCAGGTATATTGGAGAGGGTCTGTGGCATGCCCGTTCGGGTCTGATGGGGCCAACTACGTTTTCAGCGCATGAGTAGCTGCTGCTCTGACGGCTTAAAACGTTTACAGAGCAGCCGACAGCGCGCACATGCTTGCTGCCAACAACCTCGACATAATCAGGGGGCACTTCTGAAGTTTCCGCCGGTCTCTTCAGCACCTTGCCCGCTTCCCCACTCAGGGATCCCACTCTGTCACGCACAGGTCCCACGAAGGCCTTCGTTACCTCACGCACCGGAACGACTTGAGTGAATTCAGGACTTTGTTTTTCGCCGAGGTAGGCTGCAGCCTGTGGGCCGAGTTTGTGGGGGCGGGCCCTAACAGGGCGTGCGGGCGCTGGCGGCGGGGTGTTGCTGATTTTTTCTTCATGCATGGGCTCCTGAGGAGGGGGTTCAACCCCTAGGATCTGACCAAGAGTGTAGTCGGAGGCATGTCTTGCTGGGATGTTGAATTGTTGCAGGTTTTCGACCAGCTGCTCGTACGGAATGTTCCCGGTTCCGTCAGCTGGGTTTGTCCAGCGCTTGATGTGATCAGGAGCAACCGCTGCAAAGTGACTCAGCCATTTTTGTCCCTTGCATGGTTCTTCTTCGGGTGATTCTTTTTTTCCTGCTGTAGAAGCCGCTTGTGTCTCCTTCGCGGCGGAGTCTGTGGCGCCCATGACTTTGGCAACCAGCGAGCGGAGCCCAGACAGGGGCTCAGCACCTGCAACATCCATATTGAGGCACGAATCCCCCTAAAAATAAAAATTTTATTGTTTTCAACAGATGGGAAATAGGATAGATATGATATTTTGTTGATCTACGGAGCGCTAGTCTCCGCCGATGAGCATCGACAGTGCCGTCAGCAGTGCAGTGGTCAAAGGGCCAACGCTGAAGGCACCGTGGGGACCATGATATAGGAATAACGACAAAGAATGGGTATTCAGAAGAAAGATAATTCAAAAAAGGAAAAGGAGTTGAAAGGGTAGTTAGGCACTTGGTAGGCTGCGGCTGTGAGCCTACGTGCTAATGGCGAACCAGCCGCTGAGCAGGCTGCCCAGTACCCAAGGCAGACGCAACCAGCGGTGGAACATTCAAACAAATGGGTCAAGTGGTGGAGTTTCAACGTGAATTATATCTTCTGAGTGCATGCAGAAGGAAAGCGAACGCTAAAGAGCATTCGCCCCAATGCCGATTGCCTTCCGCAGTCGGAGGCGCTAGCAGCTGTCGGAAGCGGCTGCAGTGCTTCGATATCTTCTCGCGGAGAGAAAACCCCCGTTTGACTCCTGTAAGTGCCTCCACTATAGCAGACGCGAAGCTGTTTTCCACATAATGTGAACATTCCTTTATTTTTTCCTCTGCGCACTGATCCGACGCCGGCCCGAAACGCTTCACGGTCGCAGCCATTCGACTGCGGCAATACACAACAGTCGAGTGTTCATCGGGTGTTCATAGTTAGATGAAACATAGTAGAATAAGGAAATACTTGGAATTGATGGACCGGAACACCAATCTAACGGTCTCTTTCCCCCTGACGTGGGCTCAACGTACTTTCCAGAAAGAACGTCCAGTCACCATTTTCTGCTGTAAAGACGAAGTCAATGCAGGGTAGCGTATAGTACCTCCCATGAATTTCTCCACTTTTAGACTACAGCAACTTTTGCATTTCGTGCTAGCTAGCCTCGTCAGCGAGGCGAATGGTGCGTTTGAATTGGCCCACCTTCAGCCTATGGAGTTATAGCAAGCCCATTGATACTCCCCTTTTCGTATCCCCTACCATAGCATGCAGCCTGCTAGAGCAAAGCAAGAGCAAAGCTTCCTATTCCTGGCTACTTGGCTGACGCACCAGTGCGCTCACAGGGCGTGTGTGTAAAGTACGTGTGGTGGCCGTCCTTGCAAGCATTCCAGGTGTTGCTTATCACTTCGTCTGACGCCTAGATGGTATACAACCTTATCTTTTAGCTTGCAACCTAGAAGAGCGCAACCGAGGATGGGTTGTTCTTTATATTCATGCAGTTCGGAGGCGCACGGTTCTCATTCAGTGCCCCACACTACAGGATGAGTGTGAGTGGTCGCGTTTCGGCACGGAGCAGTTAGTTCTAGCAGGGCAACGCCAATGCCGTTCCAAAGGGATTCTGAAGGCTCGCTAGAACGTGGTGCAAGGAGTGTGTGACAAAAAGACGGGCTCCAACCAAGCATACGCACACTAGATATAATGTTGATAGAGAGCGAACAGATGTGAGAACGGAGAACGACGGAGAGTGAAAATACATCTTTTCTACTTGTAACGATCATGCGAACCGACATAAGCTTGCGGACGCCCTATATAAGACAACCATCAGCCCATGCCCTTCCATGGGTTCGACCATATTGGAAAGGCGTGGCACTGAACGCACCAACACGACGCGGCATTCCATGTCGTCCGAAAGCGGTTTAAAATGATTAATAGTTGTTACGGGAGAGGGTACTTGCATGCACAGGTTGTACAAGAAACATGCCTTCCGAACACGGGCAGCCGTGCAAGACGCAGAGGTGCTGCGACCTCGCTGCCAACTCAAAGGTTTGCCTGTGCAGATATACTGCTGCGCAGGTCGCGGAGCCGGCTCAGTGTTCCAGCACGCGCCCTTGGCTCAGCGGGCCGCACCGCACCGACAGCATCCTCGCATCGTTTGTTTCGCAACCCTTCAGTGCAACTATCTGCCCACCCACACAAATCCCAAACATTCATTTTGCGCGCTTCTGCCTGTCTGCACCATTTGTAGCCTTCAGCACCGAGTCGCGCGCGAATGCACGCGAAAATGTTGAACGTATGTGCAGGCCAGTGAAGCTTACTTTACCCTGCCTGACCATCACGACTTGTATTCCAGTTACGCTTCGAGTCTACCCACAGCCATGAAAAGTTAGGGCTTGGGGACGAAGCGCAGCAACGCCGTCATGCGGAATTCATTCTGATGAACTCACAAACAAGCGCCTTCGGTGTCTTGACGGGGTGGTCGGCATTTCTGATTATCTCCGCGCCCTGCGCACTAAAGTGCGTGGAGCAGAAGGAAAGCCGCATCAATCAGGGTGCCCAAACACCGTACGAGTCGTAACTCATTAGCTATGCAATCACCATCCTCAACATTTGTGACAGTTTGCAACCCTTCCCCAAACAGGAAGAAGAGATGGCCATTTCCTATGTCGCTAAAGCGCGTTCAACTCGACAACCACTATATTTCTGGGGCATCGCGAATTGAATTGTGGAGTCCCGAGGTACACTCATGTTTGTGCATGAAGGACCAAACCTGCTGTTGCTGCGTACAATCATTCTAATGGAGCAAAAACGGTGTCATGCCTGCAGCGGCTTGCTTCGCCTCAGTGCTGCCAAAGTCCTGTGCAACCGAACATGCTTGCGTCCGCCGTAAACTCAAAGCTCTCTTGTCAACGATGCAAATACGATCTACTGACGACAAAGCTCATTTGCATGCATACTTCTTCCACCCCAACACAAACTGTTGTCAGCTCCGGATGGCCACACGGACCGTCCAAAGATGTAAATATGCACACTCTGAATGCGGCTTTGCGAGATTGCGTTGATCATTTCAATCCGCGGTAGGGATACTCAAACGCTTGCCTCGTGTTGAACTGCACCCGCGGCACACTTCTACTGTTTCTGTGGCGCGCTGAGGCATTGTTACCATTAGAGGCACCGCCTCTCGAGGCAACAAAGCCCATACACAGACACACGTCGTTGGAGTCGCCTTAAGCCTTTATTGCTCGCGATGAAAGCTTTGAGAAGTATTCCAATATGCTATGCGCCTTGGAAGCGACGTTGTAGTCGGGGAAGTACCGCATCCTCGCAAGCTTGACGTCTCCCTGCAAAACCACACAGTTGCTCACCGTGCACAAGTGTGCTTGTACTCAAATGAGCCACAACTCAGCACTCAACCCAAATACAAAAAGGTTACTCTGCATCCATTCAAGCACAACTTTAGCAGCTCCGACAGCCGCTTACCTGAACCGCCTGGAAAAGGCGGGCATATGGGTTCTCCGGTAGATTGAGAGACTTCCCCTCTTGCACACCGACCTCCAGAATGTTCTCCAGCCCCCTTAGAATTGCCTTACAGAGTTTAAGGCTGCCGCTATTTGAGGGATCACTTTGGGACACCAGTTCGAGCATGTCGGCGATCAAGTGCAGGCATGGATTCGATCCAGTCAAGGATAAAACGCATGGCTCATCAGGCTCTTGAGCGAAGTAGGCCCGCGAGGAGCTTCTGCCGCGCTCCAAGAAGCTAGGTGCTCGCGTCGTGCAGCACACAATAACCCCAACTTGTCGAGGGCTAGCCCGAGACAAGCAAGCGCACACAGCATACGCCGCTTCAATGCGAGTGTTGTAGTCCGGGTCCACTTGGAATATCTCCAGCAACAGTGGAAATGCCTGAGTGTCGATAATCGCCTGCAAAAATGTCATTTCCACACACTAAACAATGACTATACTGTCAACGGCGGAAAGTCATCCACCCCTCCCCTTCAAATGTGTCCTCAAACTCAGAACCAGCAAGCCTGCTCGTGCCTACCTGGACTTGCGTGGGCGTCTCGCACCCCAAGTTCCCAATAGTGTTGCATGCCCTGGCCCTAGCCATGGGGCTGGAGACGGCGGGATCCGTCAGCACCTGCACCATGGTGCTGACGGTTCCCATTCCGATAACAAGGTCGATCTGTTGGGTTGTGCCAATGAATGCAATGCGCGCAGCAATTGAAAGAGCATCAAACACGACGTTCTCGTCCGAATGACACAACAGTTCCATGATGTACGGCATGGCCATGGCCTCCAAGACGGCAGACACGCCCTCCGGGCTATCGCAGAGAGTCACGCATGCGTTGCATGCCAGAGAAAGACTGGCGGGATCACTCGACTCCGCCATGACGCGTACGAGAAACTTGAGCACTGTCACCTTCATATCTGCGTTGCAGAAACGAGGATGCACGAGGGCTTCGACACACCGCACAGCCTCAACGCCGGGGTGCAGATTGGCACAGCGGAGAACGGCAGGCAGCACTAGAGGCCTCCGCACGAGAGATAAGTCCTTTTCATGCTTGAAGTCCAGTGCGATTTTCGTCAAGAAAGAAAAGATAGCCACGCGCAGCTCCACGCCGCCTGGAGAATCAAGAGTCAGCTGCTTAAGGATGTCCACAATGGCGTCCAATAGACTGGAGGAGACAACGCGCAAAGTCTGCGCGAAGGTTCCACGGCACAGCCGCTGCAGCAGCAGAATCGATTCGAGCTGCAGGTGGGGATGCGGCATGCGCAATGATTCAATGACATGCGCCACCAGGTCCATCTCGATGAACTCATTAATCGAAATATCCAACAACGGCCCGCTCCGCAAATCCGCAGCATTGGGTAGAGTGCTTAGGGAGGAGGTGTTCCCTGCATTCACAGCAGTTCCTTCCTGTCGGTTGCTAAGAGACCTGCGGTATGCTTGTGTAGCCTCGAGCCGTAGCGCAATGTCTGGCGACTTAAGATTTGTCACCATGCGAACGCCGTTGTCGTACGTCAAGGAGGAGTTGCCCAGCTGGTTCACGAGACTATCCAAAGCATTCTCAAGAGAAGCTGTTGCTGCGCACGCGTCATTGAACGCGCTCGTCGCAGATGCTGGAGAGGCCATCTGGGTTGGCTCCTCCTTCCCTCTCTCAGGCCCCGTCTGCATTTCCTCCTGCATATCTTGTTGCGACTGTGCGCCGCTGTGGGCATCCTGAGGCGGGGGTTGTTGCTGCAGGTTCTGAATGCCCGAGAGGGGGGCCGCTACATTCCCTGCAGCAGCATCCGGCTCCAAAGCCGGAGGCGACTGAATAAACATGCTGGATGATGACGCCGGAGGAACTTGTGGGTCGTTCCCCGGGGAAGGGGCCGGGGGACTAAACCCCATAATTATTATTCACCAAAGGCGGCGAACAACAACCGGGCCTGTGGAAACGGGAGCAAGGGCGACATGCAGGTCTTTGATGCGTACTCAACGCGACACTCTGCTGCCACAGACCCAAACGAGGCTGTGTGGGACGGCTGCAGATGGCTGCTGCCTGATAATGAGGGGGTAGGGCAACAAAGGCTGCTGCTCGGCGACGCAGACACGAGCCCCAAGAGGTTTCTGGTTCAAAGCCTGTGCAGGGCTCAAAAAGCAGCTGGTGCCACTCCTTGGGCGTAAGCAGGCGCGCATGCTCCGAGCTACGGACGATGCAAAGCTGTCGCTTGGCCTCCCAGCAAGCCGAAGCGAACAGCCGCGAGAGGCATGGATCAGAACACAGCGCCTCCTTTATGCATGTAGAGCCAAGCGAAGCAGTTGTGCATTCAAGACAGAACTCCCCATTGCGGCGTGTTCCGCAGCCCCAGAGTTGCTGTAGTCAACTGGAAGCGAAATCCGTGGAGGCTCACAATAGGGCTGCGGCAGTTGTTTCGCAAAAGAATGAATCGTTCCACAGCAAAAAACGCACAATGCCTTTGTTTTCCACTGGAGAACTTGTATAGTCCGTCCTTGAAGGGGGCGAGCGATCGTAACGCCCGCTACACGCGTCGTGTTCTTTCGCAACGGCTTTTCTTCTGGCCGAGGCGGTGGCAGTGGGGGATCTATAGTCTTTATAAACTCAAGGCAGGGTTCTGAGTCCGCGACAGAGCTGCGTGAATACAGACGAGGGGGATTACAGAAGAGGGCTGCACGCCTCGCCACGCGTGCATGCTGTAGTAGCCTTGGTCTACTGTGCTGCCACCCCTGCCGACACGCCAGACGACCCCATCGAAAGCAGACAGCCCACCAGCTAAAATTTTATCTTGTTCCTTTTTAGTTCCATAAAATAATTTAACGCTTGTGATGTCTTGTGTATTTCCTCTACCCCCTTCTCCCCGGCTGCATACCCTAACTAACAAGGAAGCCTGCACTATACCTTGTCAACGCACCGGCGTTGCAAAGGATAACCAAACCGTTTTGTTGAATTATGAGCAATGTCTGTCTTTTTGAAGCAATGATAAAGGGAGCGGCTTAATGAACAGTGCTGTTGCTGCAGTGCTACCTCCCCGCCGTACCATACGCAGACGCTGGGAGGGTGTGTCTGACGCTAGACGCTAGTACCTGCGTTTATACTTGCGCGCAGGGTGGCTACTGAGGGCCACGAAAGGTTTTGGCACATGTTTACAGTATTCGTGGGTGCATGGAAAGGGGGATTTGGAGTGCTTGCATGTTTGTTTGTCTTGCAGCAGTTGCAGCGAAGAGTGCTGCAACCCATGGCAGATTGTTTCTTCTCCACACCAGCCCCAGGAGCTTGTGCCACTGTGTCTAGGACATCTGGAACTGGAGTGGGTATCGTCAGGTGCTTTTCTTAGATAGTCATTTCAAGTATTTTGCCTCCGATACAGCGTACGACAGTCCTCGGCTGTCAAGAACTCTTGATATGTCACACTGCGAAATAATACTAGACTCCCGAGTCATTTTCGGACGCTATTCTATGCATTTTACGTGTTGATACTGAGTTTTTCTACATGGGGTCACGTCTAAAGCGTCCGAGTGCTACGCGGTTGGCAGCTGTAGTACGGGATTCGGTTCGTTCCTTTCGATTATTTGGATGTACTTTGTATCTAAGCCTTGCGACCGGGCCAATAGGGTTCAGCAGCAATGGCATTTCTCTCTACCCCAGTTCTGGCCTTCTGAAGGGCCCTCTGCAGACGTGTCCCTGGCTTCTAAAGGGGTGACAAAGCATGCTTGCTTCTGTCATAAACAGTGGTGATTGGAGCGCTTGCCCTTCAGATTTAATAGGAACTGAGCTTATACTTAATTGATTAGACAGCCAGACCCCTCAGTTCTGTACGTGTTTGAAGGGCGCTCGTCACACTCTTCATATTATTTTAGCGTACACCCAGGGGCTTGCGGACAGGTGGTGTTGATTGCGCAAGTATGCGAACTGTTACTCTTGGCTCGTGCTTGTTGTGCTTTAACCTCTCAGTTTCCAGCTGAAAAAATCTGTTGTGGCATTTCAAAAAATGTGGAGCTGCTGCACATCTGGATGGCACAACGAAAACATTTAGCTCCGGCTCGGCCAAGTCGCCTCGCTGAGATGGCGACGTGCTCCATTTAAAAATGTTTAAGAAGTAACTGGTGGCCAAACTCCCTGTCTCTGGATATCCTGAGGGCAGAAACTTGAGCTCCCGGAGCTTGTGGGGAGAGTAAGTGGGTGTGGAAGGCGTTACAAAACCCTCTGGTGCGACTGCTCTTGCGTAGGCAACGCTACATTAAAGCACGCCACCCGCTGTTGTTACATGCATGAAGGCCGTAGTCAATTATATGCCTTCTGAGCTTCCACCAGCTTAGGATCATACATAGGCGAGTGAGCCTGCATGAGCCAGGCGTTGTTTCAGGTACTCTCCGATAACCCGAGGTGCGCTTGCCTTACGGGGAGTGAATGAGCTACTTTTCTATTGTTCGTTTTGCACTTTGACCGGCAACATTCTTCAGTTGGCGCTTTGTTGACAGTCCTCCAGTTTTCCATAGTAGACAGAAACAAGCAATATAAGGTGGTCAGCGCACTTACAGTGGTTGGTTCAGTGATTCAAGAGTGGAGACCTGATAGTTCCTCGTCGTGGCTGATTGAGAGGAAGGCTCAGTCGGGCGCCACTGCCGTTGCAGGTAAGTCGCCTCTGATTTCAGACACAATTTCGCCTGCAACATGCAGCTCAAGCAATTTTCTCCCTTTTCACAGCAAAGTTGCTAACGCCTCCCAATGGGCTAGCGTCGCTCTAAAAAGGCCGTCTACGGAGGGAATACGTAGAAAAGCATCGTCTGTTTCTGCTGGTTGAAAGGCCGTATCTGAACAGGCGCCGTCGCTGTTGTCAAGCCAAATTACAGCAGATACGCATATGCGTTGGTGATCAGCGTGAATGCTACGGTGTTTATTTGTGACCAAGCAAGTCTGGTTTGACTCCATCTGAATCAAGGGCAGGTAGACTCCTTGGAAGAACACAACGGCAGCAAACTGCACTTGTTTCGGTGAATGAATCCCTGTTGTACTCTCATCACAACATATAAGGGTTTCACGAAAGCCTGCCTTCAAACATCCTGCAGGCTTCAGTCAATCTGTTGAACCGCGTAGCTTTTCTGCACAAGATAGGGGTACAGTTGCTACTTAGTTTATTTTGCTTTGTTTCTCCCCAACGTTTTAGCATTGTGTCGCAGTCGCCTACTGTTACACCCACGAATGGTGGTGATTGTAGAGATCATAGTAAATGCATCTAGCAGTGGGCAACTCCGACACAAAGCTGTTTGTTTCTTTCTAAACACAGGAGCAACAGGATCATTATGAGCCACTCTATGCACCGACTGTTCTCTCATGCTATCTAGTATACCGAACGGGTGTGCTATCAATTTGTGTGTGTGTGTGTTATGGCTAAAATAACAATGGCATATTCAGCCGGAGACTGCGGTGCAACTCATAGAATACACTTACACTAGAAATGTACAACTTGCATTAGATTTGGCTCCCGTTGTAAACTTGGGAAGGAAGAGGGCAAATCTCAATGCCACATAGCTGACAAAGTAAGTAATCGTTTCACATCAAACTTAGTTTAAATCTTTCTGCGTCAGTAAATGGAATGAACAGGATGCTCAGTAAATGGAATGAACAGGATGCTGTATTCTGGGATTTCCCCTGGATTCGTGATGCGCTTTGCAGTGCTTTCCAGCGATTTCAGTGGCATTTCCTGTGCCGGAGTGTAGTGCACCTGGGAGTTTCTGTGAGTCTAGTATGCCAGCTGAGCTTCAGAAAGACAGGCTCTCAATTGAGCTGAAGGAAAATAGTGTCGACGAGCCGATAAGAGGAAGCAGCAGATAAACTACAGAGAGCAGGAGTGGAGCGTAAGATGCAATGCAAGCACAAACCTGTCAGAGGAGCTGAGTGGGAAGTTTTAGACCGATGGGGTTTAGCTGGTAGAAAACCCCTGCGCCAGGATGCAATTAGATGACCTGGGTGCATGCGGGACCTCACTCTCTTTTGCCAAATGTCTAATCCTCGGGCATTTTCCGAAGGCCTCGGAAGGCGCTTGATTCGATCACACGACATTGGCAGTACCTCATTTGGCACTGCTTCACAAGTGCCCCTAGATGCACACCTGCATCTAAACATTGACAGCGCAGTGCCGCAGCGGAGAGAGAAAAGCAAGTTGGAATTTAGGGCGCTCACTCTTGCCTCGTAAGTCTATCCCAGTAGAAGCTGTGGCCTAGCCTCAGAAGGTCAGAGGATAACGAATATTAGTAAAAAGGCCTGTGCGGAAGGTACGAGCAACAACAATTGTTGTGAAATGCGCACAGCCGTCAACCATTCACGGCCCTGTTCAGATCCCAAGTACGTGGGCTGATGAATCTTGGTAGCAGTGAATGGTGATCCTGCGGTTGATTATAGCTGCAGAGATAGGAAATGCGTGCTGCCCAGCGTGTTGAGACATATAGCAGAGGAAACGGGCAGGCATGCGGAGCCGCATTACAGGATAGCACGAAAGGCACCTCTGCTCTGGACTACACTTTAAAAAGCCTGACGGACAATTTTATTGTTTCTTGGCTCGAGTCATTTGTGCTCGTTTATGTTTAACACACGCACCGAAAAACGACAAGCAGGGCAGGTTGCTGCTCGCAATGAGCAGCACTGCCTTCCTATGTGCGCTCTTTAATGTCAACCTACTGTTATGCCCAAAGTTTTAGATAAAACATTGATTAAACTAAAGACCCTTATTTCAGTTGAACTCCACTCAGGTTGAGTAGAGAACGCAAGTGACCCGCAGTCACCGACGCACCCCACAAGTTGCTATGCAATGTAGATCTCAAGCATCGCCTTGTCCAACTTCCATTGGGAAAGAATTCTAGAAAGTCTTCGAAGCACAGGAAAGAGTCTCTTGGGAAGTTGCCAGGGGCCTGTCTGCAGGGGCTGCAGTACCACTTGGCGGACTCTGGAGCGGCACAGCGGCCGTCGGCATACAAGCAAACCGCCCCTTCCCGCAATAATCCTAAATTTCTTTCAAGGTTTTCTTAAATTTCACCTGTTGTTGCATTCCTTTCTGGAGGAAAGTCGGGTTGTTCCAGCAATCGTTGGACACTTCATATGCGGCAACAGCGTGAAAGTGGTTTCAGTGTGTACGGCGAGCTGAGCCCGCCGGACACTCATACACCAAGGCTGGTTGAACCAAAGTTTCAGCTGTAGTCTCTCTTTTGTGGAACGAGGCATTTTATGACAGCCGCAGATAGCTGCAACTTAGACAGTCAGCAGCTGCAGCGGCAACAGCTAAGCGCTAGGGATCCAGAGGCGCAAGATGGGAGCAACTCAAAGTCATGAAACGGTAACGGCCGTTATAGGCCCCAGACAAGCTGTGCACAAGCCGTACAAGTCGGCGGCTATCCCTGCTCTGCAGCGTTCTCACTCTGAATCAGGGGCACCCAACTCCCCCCTTTCAACAGTTTGCCCGTGCAAGGTAAAGTTGAATGGCCTGACCGCGGGGGATGCCACCACTTGCTGCACGACTACTTGCAAAAGCAGCCTCAGTGGAGCCAGTGCCAGCGCAGATACCTGCTCAACAGGTCTTAGTGGAGGCGTAAACGCTGTCGCCATTACGGTGAGTAGCGGGAGTCCTCTTGAGCGCAGCGACAGCGCCCAGGCGGTGAGTAGCATAGAAGATCACAGTCCTCGAGCATTCCATGCAGTCGATGGCATCGATGGTGCAGGAGAAAATACTAAGGGGGCAGCAGCGAAGCCCAGCAGGTGGAGTTGCCGAAACTCGCGAGTGCAGGGACTTCTGAAAACGCTGAAGCGAGGGGCTGTTCGTTCGCGTTCGCAGCCACCGGTTAGCAGTAGCAGTCATGAAAACCCTGGGAATGACTCAGCCAGAGCCAGTGAAAGTGCCTTGTTTGCCGCTGCTCTGCACGCTCACATTCTCAGAGAAGAGGAAGAGCATCGGCGCAGGCGGCACAGCAGCCTGCCTGAATCGTACTCGGAAATTTCTGTATCTCAGCCGCAGGTTGGGCATCCGCCCCTTCCTCCCTCGGAGTCTTCCAAAGATCATCATTGCTGCGTACCGCCTGCCAGCACCAGAGGTAAATTGGGTACCAACTGTAGGTCGTCTCAAGGAGGCAACGACGTAGCCCCTTCGATCCAGTGCAAAGCTGTTGAAGGCGATACTATACAAGAAATGCCGGTTGCGGGCCAAAACGTTGTACGCAGTGTCTGTGGGGGTCTAGCTTTGAGGCCATCGCACCGCACAGGGTTGGCCGGAAGCCGGTGGATAGCTGACGCGCCGCAAAACGGGAGATGGGAAATGGAGAGAGGGACGTGGAATCGCCAAGGGGTTCATTTAAACCATCTGAACGTTGCAGACGAGAGATTTAGAGCACTCGCAGCAACGCGACGGTCGTCACCACGGCAGCACGCTATACAGCAACAAGGCTTGCATTGGGCGGTGGGCCAGGGCCCACAAGCCCCTGCTCCCCAGCCCCATAGACTTCCTATTGCACCGCTTGCGGGACGCCTGCAAGAGAGCCAACAGAGGCTCTTCCAATCAGGGCACCAAGTGGTGCCTGTGACACACAGAGGAGTGGCAGCAGCCATGACTATTGAGATCGCCAGGAGCAGACATGCGAATGAAGACAAGCGGAGGCAGCAGCAAAATCTGATCGCCTCCCATGAGCCAGAACAGAGCACATCTGCAGCTACTGGCATCCGTCGGAACCACGTTGGAACCACTTGTCCCCCCCAAAATTCCTCGACAGGTAGGCATTTGCCATGTCTGTGGCCAGTTAAAAAGGCTGTGCAAACAATTGAGACGCGCGCCTGGAATGGGCTGGAACTCATGCTGCTTTGAGTTCTTGTGTATGCTACAGTCGGAGAGGAGAGAATCCGCGACTTTTCCATGGGGAGGGAATCGGCCTATGCAAGGAATTTCATCTCATCGGACTTGCACGGTTCAGTCTCAAGAAAGGCATCAGCGCCACCCTCTTCCTCTAGCCAAGCTTGCTCGGAAAGGCATGGGCACAATGGCGCGCGCTGTCCCAGTACAACTGGCTCTCCAACGCTGCCGGAGATCGGGGACGGTGGGGAGGCAAGGACACCGAGGCGTTCGGATCCCACCCTTTCCCTGCTCCTTCCTGTTTGCGAAACACAAAGACAGCAGGTTCGTTTCATTCCTGCTGCAAATGTGAAGCGCCACTGTTCCCTTACTTTCAACTAACCAGGAATAGCGTAGAAGGGGCATCTCTCAGACACTCTCCAACTCATCCAGTAGCCAGCCTTCAGTAGTAATTCAGCGCACACGAATTCTGCCTTACAAACAAACGCGATAGGCCCAGTGCTCTTAGTTCCTTAGTGCTGAGGTTCACGAGCTATTCCCCAGTTCCTGAATTTTTGAATTTCTGCCTGTACAGAAAAACGGAAATGCGCTCCAACGCACCCACCGTACAGCGGCGGCGAGGGCCACTGCAACGGTTTGCCTGTGGAAGTTTTAGAAATTCGTGACTTCCAGCAAAAAAATCGTATCATCTGCTTAGTGCGCGTGTCATAATGCACGCGAGCGGCACCCGTAAATGAATATATTTCAATAGTAGAGTTCGAATGTGTTGCTGCATATGCATTCAGAGCGACGGCGTCCCGTTCCCTCACGTCAAATCCCGCACAACCGCCAGCTCGCGCGCTCAGCAAAGAAATGCTTTCGTAGCCAACCCTCGCACTCAAGTCGGGGCTCCAAAAAGACGATAGCATTGACGGCACTATGGGTTTGCTGTAAATGAAAAAGAATGTCAAGCAATAAACCCAGCGTGCCTTGAAGAGGGGACGGTCCACGTTACGCTCGCCAGGAAATCCCATCGAAAGGAAAACCAGCCATGCCACTTCGAACCTACCGGGAGAAGGAACAACTGACCGCATCGTCGGGAGGTTACGAAGTTGGGAACCAGTATCCACATGCACCACTGGTTTAGTGCCTGTGTTCATTGAATGGTCCTGTTGAGTG
Source organism: Eimeria sp. OTU-Y (assembly GCA_904066245.1). Taxonomy (NCBI): domain Eukaryota; phylum Apicomplexa; class Conoidasida; order Eucoccidiorida; family Eimeriidae; genus Eimeria; species Eimeria sp. OTU-Y. The sequence goes on from CAJFCZ010000004.1 coordinate 26,806, forward strand.
CGATATACGTACCCTGCAGTCCATGGGATGTCGAAATCACCACTAAATCGAAGACGCATTGCACAAAGTTCAAGACAGGACGAGGAGGGGGAAGCACTTCAACACCGGGCGCACCTATTTAAAACTATGGCACTTTGTTCCTCGGCTTAAGCATCCTCTACAAAGTTAGAGACTGAGATAAGTTTTTGGTGGTGCAGGAGAATAAGAGAACCTCCTGGGACATGCATTAACCATTGCTCAACGAGATAAAGAAATTAATATACAAAATACACTGTTACGCCCAGTTTATGCCGCAAAGAAGAGAGCAGTCGGGACAAAATGAGCCAAACCGCCGCCAAGTGCAATGCCCTAGCACCAAGCACTGAGCTTACAGGGGACGCAGGCTCCCCCATTCCTGAGAGCTGGAGGACCCCAGTCGCTCTGGTCGTCAGACAGCCTGACTGCATCTGAGAAGAAGGCTCGCCACCCGTTAACGCACCGGATGGCGAGCCCTCTGGTATTCCTGTCTCTGTGCAACTCGCAGTGCAGTGCAGAGGCTAAAGCCTCCGCACCACGCCTCCTAGCGAACGGGCGCCAACAGGCGCAAACAACCAGCACAGAAGTACCGGCACTCCCCTGAAGCAACCAGTGTGTGGTGGAAGCCGTCAAAAAGTCATAACGCCCCAAATTTTACCACCTAGCCACCCCTTTGCCACAGCAAGCACCCCAACAAGTTTCCGAGTGCCTCTGCGCGCTCTAACATCGAGGCGTCTTCACCTCAGCGCTGCGGAGTCATTAAGTATTTCTGACGGCGGCTGGGGCTTTGGCGGGGTCGATGCAGGTGTAGGCATAAGCCGAGACCACAGAGAAGCGGAACCTCCATTGGCTGCCTGTTGTTGCAATTCCTCATACTCCTTCATTTGCTGAAATTGTTTCCGAGGGGTCATCGTGGGCGTCCCTCGAAGAAACATCTGGCCACAAACAAGACACAAGCAAGTAAAAACCGAAGGAATCTGACCTCAGAAAGTGCTGGGCTCGACCGAGACGATAAACCCAACGTAATGAACAACATATAAAAGCACTGAAGCACAGATAGAGGGGAAGCACTTAGCGAAGCAGCAACCCCTCATGAATGAAACCCCAACAAAATACAGCAAATGTAGGCGGTTTTAATACATTTTTATGTAAATGGGACTCTGCATTTGCTTTTAGTATCCCGTATGTACAGAATATATGATACACAATGTTACAATTATCAAATTAGAACAATAAGATGCACAAAAGAAACAGTACAATGAAGCCATGACAGCCCCATCTCCCCAGTGTTAAGAGTAGCGGTTGCACGCGCAAAGGTATGAGGAAGGTGGTTTCGTTTCACTGAATGGCTGCAGCATGTTTTGCCTTACGATTTGCACAACTTCAATAATACCAAGGAGAATTCCCCCAACAGCTGCATTCCTAGCACAACTTCTCCAGCCAGACCGCATAGACAACACCCCCCCCGTAGCAGCGCCTGCAATGACAGGGTTCCAGGAGTCCTCCTTCCCTCCTCTGGCGTAGGCCAGTGTACAGTCAAAGGCACAGAATATGCCTCCCCACGTAGCGAAAGCCGAGCCCACAGCTGGGGACTTTAGTGTTCCTGAAAACATCGCCCCGTTGAACTTTTCGTACTTGGGCGAATTTCGCCAGCCCTTTGCAAAATGCCATAAGAAGCCACCTAATGCACCCATGCCAAAGGCACCCCCCATGTCGTCCAGTATGCGGTCTGGACATGGCTCCCTGTTCAGGTCCCGCCGAGACGACATCGCCAGGAGAGGTACAAGAAGTATAAAACAGAAGCAGAGACGAAAACACGACTCCGAATTTGCAGCAGATTGCGTATGGCCCCGAGCCAGCGGCAGGAGTGGAGATCCTAGACTAGGCGAATTAGACGAGTACGCAGTACGATTAAACAGATAAAACCGTCAGCTTAAGCTAGATGTTTGTTTCCGACTTATTTCGTGCCTGCGAAGGTCGACCTTGGAGCGTCTTCAGTTCCTGCAGCAGCGCGGCGCGGACGGCTGGGCCGTTGAATTTCAGTCGACTAACGGGTTTTCCTCCCACAAGGATGATCGGGACTCCTTCTCTAAGATGCTGTACATCCCCCTCACATAAGCCTAGGACCTCACGGGCTTTGGCAGAGTCCAAACTAGCCAAACCCACCCTCACCCGCACCTGCAGTTGGGCCTGTACCTGCAGAAGGCTTACAGACGATCCGCCGTTGAGGGCCCCACGTTCTTCTCCCCGCAAAGGAAGTTCTTGCTGTAGCTTGTTATACTCTGAAGAGGAAACAGCTGTCGGCCCTCCCTTCACGGCTGGGGCTGCCGACACCGAAGACACTGCAGGTGCGTCAGCTGAGGGCCCCCCTGCACCTGAGGCTTCCTCTTCGTGTGTTCTTATCTGCAAGCCCAAATTTTTATCGCTAAGACTCCGTGCAATACGTGAACGCACGGCCAAGGGCCACGTAGAGGGCAGGCTGTCGGGAAGACGCTCGTATGCCAGAGGCGGACTGAGAGAGGAAATGATCCTTCGAATAGACAACAGCGCCTTGGCGCACAAACTGCACTGGTCTGTTCCAATTACGACAACATCAATAGCAATTGGCTCATTGGCAGCTTCACTATCGAGAGGAGCAGCTACCCGGCTGCAGCTGTAAAGCCTCGAGCCAACGATTGCGGCAACCGTCCGCCTGCTGAGAGATCCACAGGGACTTCTGACACAGGTTCGAGATGCGCAGCTTGGGCGAAATGATTTAGGTGTTTGTACACTTGATTTCAAAAGTGCATTCAACTGGTAGGCAGGCGAACAAGGGCACCACCCCACGAGCAGCCTGCGGGGCCCGAAGCATGCGATCATCGGCTTGAGGTTTTATGTTTCCTTGTCCTGCGTTTTCAGAAACTTCTACGGAGCAAAAATAAATTTAATCGTTGACTTCATTGGACTCATTGCTTTCCAAAGATGTAAGAAACATGACTAGGAGAGGCTATGCACTTCCTCTCTCGCCAGCCCCGTGAACCAACTTGCCTGTTGTCTACTGTTACCGTTTAAGGCCGGTAATGAACAACACGCGGAACGCAATTTCAACGAGACAACGCCACGTGGCTTCCTCTATTCTGAGTGTTTCCTGCACATTTGCGTCGGTCGTTGGAATGCACAATGGCTACTCGAAACGGGCAGAGCGGGTGAGTCAGCAAAGCTGGGCATAAGCAGAAAGCGTCTGCAGAGGTTTACAACCTCCTGATATTTATGAAGCCATCCTTTTTTTTTCAACTGGGCCCTCTCAGCTGTATAGGCAGGCGACAAGCGGCAGCCACCAGGAAAGATGGGTATATTTTTCCGCGATCGCCAAGAGGACCTGGCGGACCCTGATTTGAGGGCGTCCCGTTATTTTTTATTTAAAAACAAACAGACCAAGGAAAACAAGCTGAAAGTTGCGCAGAAAAAATACGGCTACACTCTTGGCGAACTGCATGCGTACAAACACGTGATGACTCCACCGCGAATGCCTGACGACATGCAGCAGGCCAACCCGGAAATGGCATATGCCTACGATCAGATCCAGAAACTCGTTGCAACTGAGGTGTATGAACAGCAGACAGAGAACCACTTTGCCACGAAGCCCCCACAGACAGCTAATAGAAATTCTCCTACCAATTCTCCCAGCACCAACGCCGCGTCTTCAACAGCGAAATCTCACCTTCCTGAAGAAAGGGGCGGGACAAGTGGCCCAGACACAGTGGATGAGTCCTGTATCAAGTGCCTGGGCTATTACTTAGCACTGGACAGATGCGTTCGAGCGGTGTCCAAGCAAGACGAAAAAAACAGGATCTACAAGCATACCCGACTTCATGCATGCAAGCCCCACTGGGTAACTTCCGCTGCATACCAACAGAAGTTACTATAGCCAACTCTGTACCTTGTACTGCATGGCAATGGATGAAGCTGAGCGAGGACCGGCCAGCGAGACCCCGGCAATGCATTCAGTGCCATGCCGTGTGCGCACGCCATCTGAATCCGAGGCCCTCGTCGCGCACTGCTGGTGCGGTTCTGTCTTCAGATTTGGTTCAATAGATGCATTGCCTACCGGGACAAGCAGCTGCTTAGGGATATCCACTCATGGGAGACGGAGCACGTTTCGTCTTTGGGGACAAAGGAGAGGTGCGGTATTTCACCATTTGTCCCTTGCCGAAGTTGTCGCGTGTACATTTGCTCAAAGCATGCACAATATTATTTAGAGCAACAGTGCATTGAATTTGGCAGGTGCAGGTGCAAGCTATGCTTTAACGCTGTGGGGAAGTTGCCCAAGCATCAATGCCAACAGCGATGTATATTACCCGATTTGAGCGGATGCCTGACCCATCAGTGCGCCAGTTTTTGCGTTTGTTTGTTTGTTTGGTTATTTATTTGCTTGTCGGCTGTTAAATTTCATTTTGCATTTCCGTCAGGAAGGAATATCTAGACCGGCTTCTCGGGACGAAGAGGTATCTCGAAGTGGGTCTCAACATGCTTTTGTAGTTTCCTTCTAAGCTCTGCTGCTGCAGGCGAATGTGAATTCAGTGGCGACTGTCATGAGGTTGACAGTATAGGGCTGTATGACCCACGGCGTTCCAGTCAGTTAACTTTGGGGGGGCGGCGTTGTTTGCTGTGCCTGGATTTGTTTTGTCTGCAGTACGCGGCGGCCCGCTCCCGTGATGACGTGGATGCTGTCAGGTAGGCTGTATGCTGCTTGGGCTGTAATTGTTCATATTCTTATGTCTAGCGTCCAAGTTGGCACAAGTATGCTGGTGTATGCAAACGGGCAGCTAAACTTGGGGAGTCGTGCACAGCGGCACCTGGCTACACTCTGCCTTTGAATGCGTATTGGTCTATGCTCAGGCTGAGGAGAGAGGCAAGCCACATTGTGGCTCGACTAGAGAAACTGAATGAACGATGGGGATCCCACTAATAAGGCCTCGGGAGCCCTCGAAGCACCGCCTGTTCGTCATTCCTCGGCCTTGCAGGCGGACTACTTGTTTTACATGCATCCTGCATACGAAGTATTCCATGCCACCTGAGTGCTTGGTGCAAAAGACTTTTTTGCGTGTTGGGCACTGCCACCATTCGCCACCCGCAGCATTGAACGCATAGCCTAGACGCGCAGTGAGGCCTCACCAGCTCCTAGTGCTGTATACATAATTTACGTGAGAGTACGGATGGAGCAATATTGCTGCGAGTAGTGTTTGCCAGTTTGCATGCATGCGGAGCGGTGACTGCATAGAGACATATACTGTTCGCTGCAGACATAAGCAGCAACGAACCGAGCTGTAGGGTTGCGTAGCGGGCCGCGAGACGGTTAAAGACGATGTATTAGCCATTGCTGGCACTGCAGCAACGTTTCCGGTTGCAGCAGCAAGGTTCACCGCCGCTGGGCAAAACGCTCATTTACTGCTGAAGGGACAGTGTCCAGAGGACGTTTTAGCTGCAGCAGTAGCAACACTGCAGCAGCATACTTCTGTATGGCTCACGTCTTGCCACAGGTGGGCTTACGGGCCCTCGCACGGTAGTAGAAGGTGGCCATCATACTAGGGCCGCGCCTGGCCCAGCTTGCACGCTGAAGCATCAAGGCCTGGGCGCCTCGACTGAGGAGTGCCTGCGAATGCGAGCATGTGCACAACCTGAAGAGACCAGCAAATATCTCAGCGGACGGGGTTCGCGCGCCTTTTGTTCCTTGCGCAGTCTGCCTCGTCAGTCCAGGGTTGGTTTTTCCAGCTCCGCTCCTCATTGGTATCTGTAGGGGTTGGAGAGGAACAGCTTTTTCGCGTTTTTCTGCGGCGTCCTCTCTTGAGCTTGTGTATTCCCCTCCACTTCCCATTCTAGGCGTTTTGTCATTCGCTTCTAAATTTAGCATCAAATTCGACAAGGCGGTCAGAAGCAAGGCATTTGCAACAGTGGTTGAACCTGGGTTTAGGGTGTAGGTGGCTTTTAGGGTAGGTGATGTATCAGCTACCGTTGCTCGGCCATTAGATAGTCTCCGACTGCAGCCCAGGGTATGTTATGCTCCAGCAGCCTTTACATGGGAATTTGGTAGGGTAGACTGAGCTGTTCGCCATTTGTGACCCCATAGAACCGAACATACTCCTCAGTATGCGCAGGAAAGGTGGAGCTCAGCGCCACCTTTCTTGCGCTGAATGCCATGGTGAGCTACAAGTTTTGGGGCTGTTCTGTGCCACTCCCCTTCGTTTGTAGAGCTTTGTGCGAAGGCGTGTTTGTGAGCCGGTGTGCATAAACTCAAAGAGGTCCTCATTCTTCGAGTCATCGATTCGCCTGTTGACGAGGTTGAGCACTCTCTCTGCTCTGAACTAGGAAAGCTATCTCAAGAGCCCCGGGGAGCAGCACAGGATTGTGTGCTACTCCCCCACAGTTCCGCAACAGCCCACAAGCAACATGCCTTTCGAGAGCAACACTGTACGCGAAAGAAGTATGCGCAATATGAGCAGAACGTAAACCCACAAGTACCCTGCAGCATCACAGATGACATATGACAGGAAGAAGTGCGTAGTAGATGCTGCTGCGGTTGGAAACACCGGAGGGCATGCTGTGGAAGGCTGAGGCTTTCGACGGCATGTCTAAAGGAGCCCACGAAAGGGAAATGCGTTTAGATAAAACTTCTCGATACTGTGAAATAACTGAGCAGAGCGAAGTGCTGCCGGATGGTGCAACGTGCTGGACTCCACTGCTTTGGCAAGCGCTGAAGCTTATTTGGCTTGTAGCTGTTCACACCGCTTGCAAAAAAGCTTCCCGTGGCAACTCTCCGGAGAGTAAGCAACTGTTGGGAGGTGTACTCGTTAGCGAGCAATTACTGTTCTTTCCCCTAGCTCGCAGATGAAGTGAAGTTGGCACAGCGAACCATTCGGCATCCAATCTCCCACTCGCGATCAACTGCCCGACAGAGATGAAGAAGAACAGCAAAAGGAGCTCCCTTCTGCTTTAACCAGATGCTTTCCAAAAAAAAGATGGCTCGCGTGCTAGTAACCGCAGTGGCAGTCCTGTGTCTCCACGGTTAAAAAGTCCTCAACTGTCTGTTTGTTCGTAGGTGTGGATAAGTACATCAAGGGGGACATCACCTGAAATGCAGAGAGCAGTCGTCGTACGTATACGCTTTCGAAGACCCTGCATAGCAACATAACGAGCCATATACGGACTGATATACGTGCTCGACGACTCTGTTAATGAACGCCATGTAGAGAGGGACTGTAGGCGCGTATGTCCGAATACACAGACTCACTTGAACGTACAAGAATGCCATAGCATGATTGACAGGTTCCTTACGTATTTCCTGGAACCTAGTGCGTAAGAGGCGGAGTTTCCACAAAATGGAGCCGCAAGGTAATCAGGCAGACATTATGGCGAACAGGACATACAAGCTACTACTCATCCAGTAGAAAACTACGAACAGGAATTTCAACTACTTGTAGCGGAGTTTTAAGAGGCCCGTCGCTGAAATGACGAATGCCCTTTGGGCCCCAATGGGCCTTCCCTCTCCCGTTCTACGGGCTGGATTCCTAGTGATACGCGTGCAGACCGGGAGTGAAGGGCCCTTAGCATCCCGGATGCACCGTTAGGATACCTGGGAGACATGTTACCGCAGGAAGACCCAGGGAAGTCGGGACCAAAATGCCAGGAGGCACAACTCCCCGTACGGTCAGAAATAGCTACATTGCGCTTTCACAAATGAAGGAAGCCTACATGCGTGAACCGCATGCGATGCAAACCACAGCATCATGATATAGGGAGACAGTTCTCAAATCTCCCGAGCTTACAAGAACACCGCATCCGCCAAATATGCGAGCACTTTCCAGATTCCTGTGACATCTCTGCGTGTAGAGAAAAATTGTAGTGCAGTTGAACACAAAAGATCGTGTTTGGGAAGACGTACCACAGAAGGCAAGTATCGTACACGAAAACTGGCCGTTGCAGGGGGATTCCCAGAAGAGACATTTGATGCTCCGTACAACACCGACGACCGGAAACGGAAGGACGGAGGTGGGCATAAGCACATGGACCAACGAGAAGAGTAGTGCCTCTCAATCCAGTTTATCTGCTTTGAACAAACACTCAGAATACCACAAAATTACTAACATGCTGACCACAACTCCGCAGTCCACGAGAATCGCTGCAAAAGTCGCAGTCATCCCGTACCCAAGCATCGATGTATTGTAGGACTCCTATCTAAGTTGATCAAACCCGCCAATAAGGCCCTCGCAAGCATGGCAATTGTATAACTAAGGATGCGAAAGGAAGTCTCGAGCTTCGCACCATTTGAAGTGCAGGAGATATGAGCCACATATGCATCCCCTCCAGTATTATAAACGGATTCACATATCCACGATCCGTTTCGCATCAACTTTGTTCCTCGCTCTTTATCGTATCCATAAAGCACAATAAGAAGAGAGCATCCTTGCACATCCTACGTACGTTTCTTGACAGTCTTACCCGGAGGAGACATCCGTTGATATCCCCGCCTCCCCATGTAGGGCAGCAGGCAGTTTTCCCTCTTGTGAATGCTTTTCCCTTTTTCCGTCTGGGGCATACTGGTACTGTCTGTCGAAGCGGAGTTGGCCTTCGCCTGCTGAAACCACAGTGAGTGCACCTTAAATCATTGCACGCCTGAGAAGCCAACTGGCTAAAATGGGGGGTTCAGTTGCACAAGGAAATTATAAGGCAAGGGAAGAACTTGTTTATAACGGAGTGCACAATCAAGAAAATGTTGCACACGCTGGCTACTGGTCCTCAGCTCAACAGCCGATGCCTTGATGCAGCCTGGAGAGGCACGGCACACTTCTCCCTAAATAGCCCGCCCACTGGTAGCTCTGCTAGCTCGTACATAGGGGAATTGTTCCTTCTATTTCATTCACTTATTCTGTTATTTGTGTTCCAGTTGTGCCGAATACCCCAAAGTCGGTGTCTCTGCAAGACCGTCAAGACGAAATGCATACACCTCTACCGTCCCTGTAGCGCCTCTGCACTGCAAAGTAACCTCGGCGTCCGTGTACGCAGCCTCCGTTCCTCATACCGAAGAAAATGCGAATGCCTTTGAGAACATTTGTTTTCCCCTTTCTGTGATATAGACCCCGATAATGGTTTCAGTGAAGAGTATTCACGCCCACCTCTATGTCATTCATGGAATGGTTACGATGAACTGGTGGTGGACTGGTGCAAATGGTCCGAAGTCCCGTATCATGTAAAAGTCACAAATTTTAGAGATTAGATTATGCTATAAGCTCATCTGAAAATGCTCGTATCCTGCTTGTCATCTGCGAAACGCAGTCTCAGAGATTGCCCTAACGAACAGACAATAAAGTTGCACCTCCTAGCTGCGGCATCCCATATGTGGTCCACTTCACAGCCAATATCAAGTAGATCTAGGAAATCCTAGCATTTAATTCGAGCCAGAATAACAATACAGTGGATTCGAAGAGGGTCTGCAGGTAAGGTGTAGTGGACTACAATTACAGTAGCACTGCCAACCTCGTTGCCGTGGTATCTCCGCACCCCCACGCAGACCAGTGGGCCGGTGTGCCAGGACGAGTGGAGATCCAGTGAAAAGGTTTTTTCGCACAGAGAAAAAAACATTATCTTTCAGGTTTGTGGGTTCCCTTTTCCTTAATACATTTGGTGTCCAGAGCGAGCCTCTGACGTAGGGATAGCATAGCTTGCCTGCCCGACCTACTCGGCACTGCGGACCTACGGGCTGCCCAACAGGTAATAATAACTGAAATTGAATATTGTCCAATCCGGGGTTAGGAAAGTAGGAGCTTTTATAAATGGGGTTTTTACTCACCTATTCTAATGCAAGGACTAAACAGAAGAGTGTGTCCCCTTGTATGAATGGAGATACCATTGACAATTGCAGGCCTTCCGGTGCGTTTTAAGGACGGAGGTACAACTAGAGGGAACCAACGAAGTGCTTCGCTGCCTCCGCATCCAGGCAATCGTATCTGGATGGTCGAGAAGGGCGGAAACATTTCAAAGCATTTCCGTTAACAGCCACTGTTGCACACGAGACCAGCCTTCTGTAGGTGGGATGAGGTTTGTTGCTCGCAGCTGCCCAGATCAACCATCCAAAGCTACGTAGTGCAGCGAGTCCTTGAGCTTACCAGAGAACCGTTGCGAGCTGCAAGCAAGCCAAAGGTGTTGAAGTTATAATCCCCTCCAAGCATCTGGCCTCCCTCCCCTCTCTCCAAAGGTCCTGTGCGCAGCGGCCCACGGCAAGGGCTGCCGAAGAGGGGGCCGTCCCAGTTGAGTTGCAGGGCACCTAGTTGCAAGTAGTAATACACACCAGGCTGAGATGCAAGAGCACCAAAGCCTTGCATGCTGCATGCATTGTCGCAGCTACAATATTGGGGCATTTCTGGTTGCCTGGTGCCTGCCGAGAGGACGTTCCACAGCCAGCTTTGGGCCGAATTTGCTACAAAGAGAAGTGTTAAACGGGCTCCCATTCATAGCATATGCTGCCCAGCGTAAAGTTACTCATTGCATTGTTAGCAAGCACCCCGCCACGACTTCCTCTCGTACGTCGTTTCTGCCCAAACTATCATGTATCGCTCCCCTACGTCATTGCTTGGCCCGCTTGCTGCTAAGCGTACATTACCTTCAGTGTCAGGAACCTACCTGGAAGCAACCGCGTTGCAGTAGTGTAACAGTGGTGCCTCTAATTTACACAGGCTGTACGGCTCAATTCTATCACAAGTAACATGGGACTTAATGCGCTTGCTCACGGTGCTCGGTACTTGTTCCCGCTCTCCCGACAAGGAAATCGCTTTGCACGCCTGCTACATCTTAGGCTTCAAAAACGCACCAAATGCCGTGCGCAGCGCCACTCGTTGGCATTTTTAAAGCAACTGGACATCTGGAAGCAGTTAAACACTGCAAGGTTCGACAGCAGCAATCCCCCTACAGTAAGGGATATGCGCACACAAATGCGCGAGTCGACAACGATCGAAAGGATGCACCGGAGCAGGCGGAACACGACTCGGGCAACCCATGCAATTACCACCCTCATCGACGTGAAAGGACAACATAAGGAAGACACCCTGGTACAGAAACACCCTGCGTGGGTGAATAAAAGTACAGCAGCGCACAAGATAAGCCCTCAAGAGAGCAGGAAGTGTTGCCGTGCACAAGTTCAAGGTTAGCCACACAGGTTTGCAGGAAAGAGCGATGAAGCCGCTCCGTCTCTTCGGCTAAACGATCCTAGGTACCCCGGTTGGTACGAAGACAGCTTCTCCACTCGGACATTCCTGCTGGAAACGCAGTCTACTGAGACTCTTACATGCAGTATCTAACGGGAGCCCCCTTCTTGAGGAAGGGCTGTCAGACAGACCTCAAGGGAGCAAAATAGCACGTGGCACGTGAGGCAGGGATGTACACAACGCGCCACATCGACTCCCGCTCCTGCACTCTAAATAATTACAACAGTCCTGAGGCTGCAGCAGCTCTCAGCAACAACGACTGTAAAAGCCACATGCGCGAGAACTCACATTCACTTTCCGCGCGTCAGGACCAGTGGACACTATGTAAAGTCCGGATTCACTGGCAAGTTGCTTGCTCAAGACCTCGGGGAAGAACAGAAGAATGGATGCAGCGCCGCCTTTCCCCTACAACAGCAATGAATCCCACAAGGATGGTGCGTTTCAAGGCTGCGGTGCCCCACGTAAAAAACGAAGCTAAGCAAGATGCAAGATGCGCAAACGCGAACTCGCAAGCCTTCTGTAGCAGCGACGAAGACAGGTGGTGTAACACACGGCTGCGCATACACCGTGGCTACGTCTTCACCCTATAGGCCTCTAGGCCTATGTACGAACTGAACTCACATAATATATACTTAAAACCCTTAACTTTCAGTTTATTTAAGTGTCGACTCAAAATTACAGAACTACCATAGAAGGATAGTTCAAAATCGCTTTTCTACAGGAGAGTCAGCTCGTCTCTGTCAGGCGCGGGTGCTATCCAACCGACCTATCTCTGCGCTCGGCGCTGCGGTCGGTCCGAGGGCAAGGTCGACTCTTTCGGCCTAAACTCTGCTCCTAAATATACCAATATCTAGTCTAATTATAAACCTATATCCTTAATTGAATTTACAGAGCCGCGCGTGACCTAACTAGGTCACTTATCTTCCATGCGCCAATGCGAATGGTGCTTGCGACCATTGGGACCATTGGTACTGTTGCGCAGCCCTAGTGCCTAGTCACCGTTACACCTCTAATACGCTTCTAAACCTACTAACATTATCGAATTCTATCTATAGCTAACCTTAGACAACCTCAGGTCCTTATAGGTTATTGTGCTAGCTCTCTGTCTTGCATGCTGGTTGCCATAATCGTGGGCCATGTAGTGCCTGTGCACTACAGGTGGAAAGCAACGGATTGTAGTTGCTGCCGCAGTTCGTCGCCACATAAGGCATATTCCCGGAAGCAAAGGCACCCTAAAACGGCCAAGAAGAAAACCGTATTAAATCGCCTTCACGATATCGTGAAGTGAGAATAAAAACGCTAGAAGTGCAGCTGTTTACACCGCCTGCAAAATGACTTCTTCTGAATGGTTTCCAGCGAAGCTTGGGATATTTCCTCATTAACGAACAAATGTGACCACTTTCTTTTCCCGCTGCGTAGGCGCAGTGCAGTTTGCACACTGAACCAGTCGTGGCCAACTGCCCAACCTTGATGAAGCAGAAAACACTTGTTCACCCCCACACCTGCAAACCGCCCCCTTCAGCTCAAGCCTGGTTTCCCCCGGGTACCAGGCCTGAGCTTTCAAAAAGGGCTTCGCGTGCTGGTAACCGCACTGGCACTGCTCTGTTTTCAGCGAACAAGCATTCCCTACCCTTTGGCTGTTCGCTAGTGTGGATAAATACATCAGGAATGGCAGCGCTTGCGTTGCGAAGAGCTGCCGCCTGACTTTCTCAAAGGCCCTGTGTAACATCACAACGCGCAATATAAGGACTGCTACAAGTGCCCCATGAATAAGTTGATAAGCTGCGAGTACAAGTGCACTTCAGGTGCATCGTTGCCATGTTAGCGTCAGCGGAATCTCTTTATTGTCCCTACAAATCTACGCGTAATAGGTTGTTGGGACCGCAACCTCACCGTACAAGGATTATGGCAAACGAAGCATACACGCTGCGACTTAATGTGTAAAACCCCACGACCCTGAATTCCCAGCCCTTAGCAAACACGGCTACGGACGTCACCAAAGCCGACCCAACCGCTATAATGAGAATTACTGCCTCCGGAATGCGTCGTAGATGAACCGTGAGCGCTATGCTGAACATTGGGAAAATAAGCTGGCCTGCGCACGCGAATGGGCGGCTCGAACGACCACACAAACTGGTCGAGGGAAACGTAATGAAACTTTCTTCGGAACACAACGATGCCTTAAGCGTCAACGCATCCAACCTAAACATACCGAACTGTGCGTAACTAGCCCGTAATGTAGACAGGCAGGGTCATCTTCAACTGCTGAAGAGTAAACTGTGCTCACGCAGCCCTGTTACCTGGTGCAATCTACCTTGAAACCAAACATACCGCCATGCATGAGCGCAAGAATCGTTCCTTTGGGACTTCTGGTGGCTTCTGTGTTAAATGGCGCTGAGGCTGGGGAGAAGCACCTCTCCAGCAACTCAAAAAAAACGAACACAATGCTGCAGCATTCGAATAGGCAAGCATCTAGATGCTCTGTACAGAGGCCAGACAGGCAGCCTTAAACTGTGCACTATTCCTTTTTTGTTGCTTTAAAGCAGACAGTGGTAAACCAACACAGGAAGCAGCACCTACTATGTTGCTGCCTGTCCGATCGCCAGGAGCTGGAACTTCCAGCCATTCTTTCCTCTGCGGCTTCCCATGAATTTCATCGGCAAAATAAGGGACGAAAGTATTAGAAATTGCAGGAGGGGACGCCATAAGGTGGCCAAAATCCTTCTGCTCGCATGGCCCTGCAGGCGAGTATCGGAACATTCCAGATTACTTGCGTCGCCGCCATCATACTTCTCGACCTACCCACAGCATTAAAAAAAATGGAGCATCCCCTTGAAACACGACCCCCACAGAAACAAAGGAGCAAGAGATACCTTCCACGGAAGCGTTCGTCTTCCGAAGATCTGCAGCAGACTACTGCCTATTAGCTGCAGTGGCTAGTGGCTGTCTGTACACCCTATACTGTAATCCGTGCAAGCTTCCTCCCTTACCCCTGTAATGAGGCATTCCACGAAATATAATCTTCCAAATGCAAAAATACACTGCAAAGCGCATATCAGCAAATTTATGTGGCACGTATCCTTGTAGAAGGCAACAATGTGCTCAGCTCGCCACAGAAGGTACCACCGTTCAACTGCGCTGTCTTCGAAGACCCCCAACTTAACTTTGGGCATAACTGCCTGACACAGCAACAAAATAACAACAGCAAACAACTATGCCGACTTAATGTGGCAAACGATGACAGATGGATGGCCCAGGCACAAGCAATCATACAAAACCGAAGCGTGCAAACGAGAGAAACCCACGAACTCTCCAAAATAAATGCAATAAACAAAACACAGTGACCGGCATGATGTGAGCACGGAGACCAGGAACGGGGGTGACACAACCGGCAGAGCAGGAGGGCAAGCAAACAAAATGAAGGCAAAGAAACAAACACAAATTACATACACACGATTAACAGATAAACGAACGAGACACAATCCACCAACCGCTAACTGAAAAGCCTCTGAGCAACATCCAGCAAAGGTCAACAGTCACGCATCCAAGAAAGAAGATAACAAAGAGCGGCAGACAAAGACGAACGACACCACACAGCACCAAACGCCAACACCAAACAGCATTGAATAACAGCGACGGGCAAGGAAAACGATACAACACCTTCAAAAACGGGAACAAAGTGAAAACAGGCCCTCGGCAGCAAACAACAAAACACCGCAAGCAACTACACCAACAACGGCAGTATCTACATCGCCTTTCCTGCACGCTCTCACGCAGGCTAGCATAACCCCACAAGCGCAGCATGTGCACCCCAACTAAAAACTTTTCCTTACTCTGTCGTGACCCACCTCCTCTCGGTTTCCACTGTCTCTGGACTTTCCTACAGCCCCTTCGATGCAATGGCCTTGCACAACCGCAGCATGCGGCAGGCAACCACATAGTTGCCTTACTTCGCAAAAAGAAGCGCTGCCACACCGCAAGAGAAGCATGCCAGCCTGTGTACCTTTTCTGCCTGTGTAGCTCCTCACTGCTCCTCAACTTGCTCCCTGGATCAACCCCGGCGCATGGGGCACTTGACATTAGCTACGCACTTGCCTATCCGCCTGACGCACCGGTTCTGGCTTTCAAGAGACCTAGATGGTTTTAACTGGCTGAAGGTCCACCTCATGGATCTTGGCCTAAGTAATCCTCTTGCTCTTCCCGCCTTCAAGCTGTTCTGAAGGGCATGCTCACATGCTCACATGCAAACAAACGAGCTCTCCCTTTTGTACGGAAGCTTGAACTCTTGATCACACTAAATGACTAAGATTGACACAACGCAAGTGAACACAAAACACGGGGCATAGGTCACCTTTTGGGTGTAGCAGCGGCGGAAGGAACGTGCAGAAAGAATATCTCGTGCTAGATCTGCAGCGTCGTTTGCCTTCATGCTGCTTAATCTGCGGAAGATTGGGAAGTACGGTGCAGTTGCCTTAGGCGCTTCTTCAGCATAGCAAACCTTGCCATCTTGCAGCATGCTCAGTTGCAGTCTCCGGTTCTTCCGGATAAGGGCAGACGGTACTATCTTTTCTGCTGAGGTGTAGCCGCCATTCGTGCTGTGCTCAGTGCACAGGGTAGTGGATTCGAGACGACGAAAGCCGCGCGACGGCAATGTCTGAGTGAGCATGCACTAGGGTTGAGCGGCAATATGGCAACAAAGCAGTCACACTTGGGGCTGCTTCTGCTTCACTTGCAGACAGTGTAAGTGTACCACGCACCACCTGCCGCTCGTCCATTCCACTGAAGGAAGGAAAGCAAAGAATACCTCCAAACGCTCCACCCAAACGCGTGTCCAGGAACCAGTTGCAATCCACGTAGCCATAGTAACGTCTCGGTACCACGAAAAAATGTTGCTTCGCTTCTTCTTTCCAAATGGCCGTGTCTTCTGAAATTAAACCGGACAGAAAACGTACTCAAGCAAAGGATTGCCAAGAGTTGAGGTCTAAGCTGAACGCGGCTGGTTACACTCACGGGAGCACTACTTGTTTTCGCCGGGTCAGCGATTCACCTATATTCGTGACGCATCGTGGCGAGCCGTCCCTGCATAAGGTCAGGCGGTGGTGTACAGCTTGTAAGTAAAGCGGCAAATAGCTGTCAAAGTCTGTCCAATAACGGCGCATCTCCGTATTAGGCGTCGCTCTCCCATTGCAGTCATCCAGCCTGCCTCCTCTAATATAGGGTCGTCTTTGCCTGACTGGAACAGGCGGCTCGAGTGCGCATCCAGCCACGAGCCCTGCAGGTTGTGTCTGGTAGTAACGTGGTTCTAAAGGCTGCGTTGCATCTTTCATTAAACCCCTTTGGGACCTGCTGGGCCTTCCCCCTCCTTTTCTAGTTGCTGCACTGGTATGGATGCATGGGCAAGCTGGAAGTGAGGGGCCCATAGCTTCCCGCACCTGGCGGTAGAATACCTGGACGATGCGGAAGCCCAAGATCCCTATGAGCACGGCCAGCGAGGCTCCTATTGACTTCAACACAAGAAGCCGAGGATGCAATGTTCCCCATGCGAGATCCGATACGATCATCACTACCAGTATTACACCTTTACACAAACGCAGCATACCTACATGCATGATCCGCATGTATTGCAACCTGCTACAAAGGACTTGCGAAGACAGTCTTCCCGCACTAATGCAAGTTTTCGATCTTAACAACAACGCCACAATGTCGAGTAGCGGAGCAGTCGCCAGTGCGATATCTCCGGATGAAATGACGAAATGCTCTGCAGCTGCGTGCAGTAGGTCCCATTCTGGCCAACGTACCACAAAACATGTATGCCTTGCACGAAAGCCGGCCGTTGAAGAAGGAGATCCCCACGAGACACATTTGGTGCATGGTGCAGTCAACGAAGCGAAACGGAAGGGCAGAGCGGGGCAACAGAACGCAGGCCAACGAGAAGAACACGAGCCTCCACTCAGCCTTTTTTGTGTTGAGTAGACGGTTCACATACCACAATATCACGCACAAGCTGAATACAACTCCCCAATTCATGAGAATTGCTGCGAATATCGCACAGCAAGCAACCCGCACACAATCATCCGATGGAATCCGATGGACCCTAGAGTGCTGTGCAAAACAAATTCAGCCTAAAGGAAGCTCTATGCAGTTGCAAAGGTTACTTGAATGAGCTCCCACCACAGTCAATCCAAGGACGGCTGTTTGCTTGGCTGTACGGACTGGAGACGAAAACAAGACCCGCATTTAGCACCATAATAAGTGCAAGCGATATAAGCCACATGTGCAGGTCCTCCGGTCTTAAAAACGGACCCACACCTCCCCAATCCCCAATTCTTGTCATCTTTTAACTCCTCGGATGTCTCGATTGAGCACCAAGTTATCCGGATCTCACGTGAGGGCTAGGCGTGGGTCTGTAATATCATTGAGTAAACTCAATGCCACTGCAGCTAAGAAACAGATATCTAAGGCCCCGGTTATGTATCCCAGCGTTAAGACACAGTAGAAAGAAGACCACGTCGGTGTGGGCTGCAAATCCCAACAGCTTCACCCGGACGCTGAGGCTTCCCTCGATGTTCCCGGTGACTCCCGTAGAACAAAGGCAAGTGGAAGTTCCACGTTTCCTAGAGTGGCCTTTTCTTCTTCCCTCTGGCGCGTGCTGATGTTTTCGGTGGAGGTAGAGGTGACCAAAACGCTCGGAAGCCACGGTGCGCAGCTAAGGCCTCTCTTTAGTTGCCTCTGAACTCCACGGGGACGAATGCAGGACTCAATTATACAAGTTATATCACAAAGCCATGAAAAGGCTGTACTCGCTTCCAAACGCCTCACCCGCGAATATGCGCAGAGACCACTGGTCTTCGCAGCAGCAGCAGCAGGTGTCCGGATGCGCCTCGAGGAGACCCCGCACACCCCCATACGAAGCACAGAAAAACTGGGAATTTGTTGCTAGCTTTAAGAAACTCAAAATTATTCGCAACAAATTGTTGGGGTGGATTGATATGCGAATGCTGACGCAGCCACACATCGTGCTGTTTCTGCACAGTGCTGCGGATGCGCGCCTCTCCCCCCACGTCGAAGTGCTGTCTCATCTCCTCAGCAATCTGATTCAGCTCCCACTCTCCACTTTGCACGATGCTCCTGCGAACGAAAGTAGTTTTAAGGGGTTGATATGTCGTATGCTGACGAATTGAATTCGCTTGGCTTCCCACAAGATGAGACGCCAGCAATTATTATTTTACAAGACGGTGCCCGCAGGCGGATCCGTACACCTCACGGCATCAAGAACACGCCACTCCCTCCGAATGGAAACTAGTGTGGCTCTTGGTACCTTTTTCTAGAAATATGCAACATTATTGACTCGTACTGGCGTGTTCCTACATAGCTGGACAGTGCACACTCGAGGGGTGGGGGAGGCGCCGTACTGGGCAGTTAGCTCATGTGTATCCTTAGCTAAAACCCCAACAACGCATACAGAGGAAAGCCCTTGTCTTATGAAAGCCATAGGGAGACCACTGGAAATGCTCTCCACTATACTGTTTGGTGTGAGGAGAGCCGTTAACATGGTGGCTGCTGCAGATGCTACTCCGCACAGTTGTGTATTGCTGAGGAGTTTACTGATATACGCTGCATGTGTTCACATTCTGGTCAAGCGGCCTTCAATAGTGGGCAGCTCCGCTTGGCCTGCATGAGGCACAACACACAATAGTTTATACATCCGGAACCCACGGGGGAGTAGATGAGGGGCAATGCTGTTTCTTTGTTCCCCCCTATTTATAGTAGGCCCTAGTGGCTAGTTCAACCAGCAGTGACTTGGGATGGGCATAAGCTTGCTTCCAGCCAGCATGCCTTCCCCATGCTATCCATGAGAGCATGCCGCCCTGTGTACTTGCTGGATCGTCGTGCAGTGTGCAGTGCTGCTAGCTGCTATACGGGAACTTATGGAATGCTTGTCTTCATGCGAGCTTCTTCAGGAGTTAAACGCGGCAGGTGTCATGCACGGTAGTTGGAAACGGAACACTGCTAAACCCTGGGTAAAGGGCACCCGTTAACACGCACGTTGTGCTGGGGTCGCCACTGACGAGCGCATGCACCAGAATACGCTGCGCAGAATTCATGCAACCGGATTTAGGAGAGTGGAAAAGCTTGGCTGCAAAGGCAAGAGAACCCCTTCCTTCCGGAGGTGGCCAGTTGGAGAATTCTGTCTTATGTAGGAACGAGGCTTTTGATCGTTTCCAGAGGGTTCGCTGCTAAGGGATCCTCCTGCTGCCTTGTAATGTAGGGACTCCGCCTCACAGAAATGCACTTGCCATGAACAAGTTAGGGTGAGCAGGATGCGGGACAGCGCTGCTGAAAACAGCCCCGTTGAAGTGGAAGGTGGAGCCAGTGGGCCAGCCTCCACTGACGGATCTCTTGCTTATCTAGAGCTGTTTATTGTGAAGAATATCTATCCCATTCGGGCAGTAAATGAACGAAGTGCACGCATGTGTAGCCACGCATGTAGGCCCCAGTGGGTTACTTTCAGTGCAGAGCAACGCATAGACCTAAACGGTGGCAAGCTATTTACAACCAGGCCAGCGCTTAGTAGATCCCCTAGTGTGTGCACTTTCTGAGGCGTAATCACCTGCACTTTTCTGTTGAAGTCTTACTGCCATGTTTAGTTAACGTATGCAGCATGTAAGAGCCATACCTCCCGCCACTGCGAGCTACTCATAGGAAACTGCACCTCCATTATCGGCTTTCGGGAGCGGTGGCGCTGTGGTGACCATGCGCCGCATACGCGCCTTCATTAGTGGCAAGATACTGACCAGCTCGCGATCAGTAGTGGACAAAAGATAAGCGGGACCGGCTTTGAATTGCGTGGGAAGAATGGTTTAAACCTGATTAGCAAAGAGCGGCCTTGCGAACACACGCTAGGTAGTTCTAATTGTTCACTGGTTTTCTTGCCTTCATTGTTTGGAATTCTGGAGAATGTCTATGGTGGCTGCGTAGTGCGTAGAGGTGCTTAGTACGCTCCCGGGGAAGGCAGCACAAGTCCGCTGCTGCTGCGGAGGCTGCGGGCTCCTGCACTAAGAAAGCACATTATCCCTTAGCCGCAAAGAGCCCCCAGTCCAGGGACTTGCAGGGACCACCAGTTGGGGCGGCTAGAAGAGCAGAGAGCCCGGCTTCGTCCTCAGTTTCTTCCAGCTACAATTATTCCGCAAATAGTCGTCATCCCGTTCTGATGTTGGCGTCGCGACTGCACCTGCGAGCACTATGCCCTGTATGACACGCTCTATTTTAATTCACTCCAGTCTGGTAACACGTATAGAGTTAGCAATGGCATTTACTCCTACTGACGCAATGCCGTTGGATCAACTAGACGCTACGGTCCCAGAAAAGGCACTTGGGAACACTATTAGCCAAGTGCAGTTTACTGGGGAGCTCCGGCGCAGCGTCGCCACAGTATCAAAAGGACTACCTTAACGTCCACAAAAGCTCAGTGAGGGCAAGAAAAGCCACAAGAGCAGTCCACTGACTCACTGTTATCCCCAGCAGCACAGGTACATGCAAAAGAGAAGACGCATTCATAGTACGAGCACACACTGCGTCAACCGAGGCAAGGCGGGCAAGCGAATGAAAATGAAGCTACCCGAACATATGGATAACAAATCCTTCTCAAAACGTGAACTGGAAGACCTCTGGATATGGCAACAACAAATATTACAAATGAGTGGATGGCCAACAAGACCAAGCACGAAGGAGAGAAAGTGGATAGCCAAGGGCTGCTCACGTACAGACGGCTACTATGCAGAACGCGAAAGACTCGTGGTTTGATGTGATGACAGCAAAAGACTGGAGCCGTCAGAAAGAGACACACACATGCATTGAGTACACATCGGCGTCTTTATCGCATTGCAGGGCCTGGGAGGAAGTGCAAGATAAGGCTGATTATATAGCGGCGGAAGAGCTGCTCTCGGTTTCCTCTGCCTCCAAAATGCTGAGCCACCCGAGCAGTCCACAGATACACGGTTACACCCGATAACACAGGGACATGCTTCATTCCTCTTTCGGCATCTCAGCGACTACTAGTCGCAGCTCAGAGCAGCTTCCCAGAGTACAGGGGAGCCTTGCGGGAGAACCGGATTTGGGTTTATTTCGGCCTGCCCCAGTTCCATCCGGCCTCTCCGCGTAGGAGAGCTGCTATGCATTTGAAATATAAAAAGTGTAACGATTAGGTTTCCTCAGTCAGACACTCGGCGGGCTGTAAGCATGTCCTATGATGGGAGCAGCAGTGGGATAACCTTCGTCAGCCTCAGGGATAGAGCTATCTTGTAGTGCCGGCCGTGCCTTCAGCGCTGGCCTCACCGCCACGGTCTGTGCGGTTGGTTATCAATCCTATATAAATTTAAGTAAAACAATTAGTTCTTCCCTCTGAAAGTTCAAGGAAACATATTTCGTTCCCAATATTCGGACCGACCGCCCCGCCCACGGCTCCTACCGTCGGCAGCGCCGGTCCTTGGAACCGCAAGCGGCTCTGACGAGGGCGCCT
The DNA here is from genome assembly GCA_904066245.1 of Eimeria sp. OTU-Y. Classification (NCBI taxonomy): domain Eukaryota; phylum Apicomplexa; class Conoidasida; order Eucoccidiorida; family Eimeriidae; genus Eimeria; species Eimeria sp. OTU-Y. The sequence continues at coordinate 48,574 of CAJFCZ010000004.1, forward strand.
ACGCCATAGCGAGGCCAAGTTCGGGCCTCTTGTAGTCATCTATTACCTATTTTGCCCAGTATCGGCCTACCTATGTGCCTATTGTACTAACTTAGATCTTTTATAGTCCGGACATAGTATTCTATAACTTAGCTAACGTCCTATGACAGTGCATTGTAGTGCTAGTGCACTACATATCTGCCTGGTGGGAGCCACAGTGGTTTCGCTCTGTTCTTATCTCACACAGGTCTTGCACCCGTTGGCTGTTTGCCAGTACAGACAAATACATCAGAAATGGCAGCACCTGGGATGCAAAAAGTTGGCGTCTTACGTTTTCAAAGGCCCTGTGCAACACCACAGGCACACCATAGAACACTAGAAAAGGTATACCAGAGAGGTGTACATTCGACAGATACAAATGAATAGCTATATATGCGTGCATATATTTGCAGATCCAAAAGGGTCCATCCTACTATCTAGCTGTTAACAGGTGCGCTAGGGGGACCTGCAACTCGGCTGTTCTTCCTTACCTAGCCACCATTATAACAAAAATCGCATACAGAGTGCGGCCCAGCATGAAAAACGCCGTGACTTTGAAATCCCAGCCTACGAATGTCAGAATCACTACCGTCACTACGGCAGACCCAATGGAGGTAAACAGAATTGCCAACTCCGGGATGCGTCTCAAATGGACAGTTAGGGCCACGCTAAACAGCGGGAGGACCAAATGGCCTGCACGAAATCATGCAAGAAGCAACATAGATCTAATGCATGCCTGTATGCATCCTGTGTTCATGCACGCACTATCACTAGTCGAGAAGGTCGATGCGCGTTTCTCGCTCCCCCTGGAACTGGCATGGCAAAGAAACAAATTGTAGTGTGCACTCTCTCTCCACATACTCCCAAGAACAAAATTGAGCTCCACGCCTTGAGGAATTTTGGTCGCTGCTGTGAAAACGTGCCCTTTGGTCATAATAAAGCAACCCTCCAACAACTCAGAGAACACGAAAGCCACACTGCATCAGGCACACATAAAAACAGCAACAGGCGTTGTGCAAATGTGAAGCAAACGCTCTTTAATGGGCAAACGCTGGGTAGAGAGCCCTTTGAGATTATATGCTGGCGCAAACGACGCCGGAGGCTATGCCAATGAGAAACGCATACTAGGTCACTGCCTGTCCCAAGGCCAGAAGCTGAAATTTCCAGGCATTCTTTCCTCCGCGCTTGTCCATTAGCTTCATGGGCAAAATAAGGGCTGAAAGAAGTGCAAATTGGAGCACAGGTCGCCACACGGCTGAGAAGGTCCTTCTCCATGAAGGCATCTGCAGGCGCACTCCGAGAAACTCCAACTGCGCGGGGTCCTGGCCCTTGTATCTTTCAACCTGTGGGCAAAGGAGAAGAGAAGGAAGGATTTAGTCCCCGAGACATCGAGCGAAAGTCTGGGGAAAAACTTAAAGGCCTAACAGGTAGGTGTCTGTCATAAACACTGGAGGGCGCTTCCCGCGTTATGTTCGTTGTAGAGCCGCAGCAAGCTGCGCGCTGCGCCCTTACGGCCAGATAGAGACATTGCGCAAGGTATGCTTTCGCTATCCCAAACAGACACTGCAAGAAGCAGATAAGCAAATTTAAGTGGCACGTTTCCTTGTAGAACCCGACGATGTGCTCAGCCCGCCACAGGAGATACCACCGTTCAATTGCACTGTCTTCGAATATTCCCAGCTTGAGTTTGGGGCGAACAGACTGCAACAGAAAAAAGCACTAACAATATGTACGTGAGGGATGTGTATGTAAGTGGCACTCCCCTTCATGCAAAGCGTGCGCTTAGCAAGCCAAACGCCCTTACTACCCTCCTTGCCACCCTCCCTTTCATTCAGACCTTCTCGCAGATTCCGCAGCGGCTGTACAGCTCCCTTTTGTCTTCTCTTTGGTGACTCTCCGCAGAGCAAAGGTGACGCAAACAATTGCACCACTGGCTTTCTTCCTTCAGGAAAGGGCTGCGGATAGAGACGAGAAGCACGGGAAGCTCTTCGCAACCTCAATTTAGTTATTCGGGCAAGGCATTCATTTACGCTAAAGAAATGCCGTCCTCCCTCTCATCCAGATCCCATAAAAGCACCCTACCGTTCCTTCCTCTAGCCAGGTGGTGTCCCTCTATGACTTACCCATTCGAGCTCCTGTAAGATTTTCTAGGTCTGATTGAAGCGAATGTCCAACCAAGACCCCTACACCTGCGGGAACACGTGGAGTTGTCTGTTCTATAGGACTTTCCACTCTCGTCCGCCTGCGTAAAGAGCAAGTGCAAAGAAACGCACCCCTCCGCTTGCAAGGAAAATCACTCCTACGGATGCTCAATTTCCCTATTTTTCAGCTTAAAGATTTGGTCCCGTTCGCCGAATCGACAATGGCAAAGGAATACAATAAATGGGTGGAGAACGCTGATTGAACCCACCATCTGAGGAGATAGACAGGACGAAGCACCAGGAGACATCCCAGGGGAAGGCTTTGTTCCGCTTCTAGGGAAGTTTGCTCCAGCAGTAGAACATCTTCCTAACTGCAGGCTACCCGGCTGTACATGGAGTTGCAGCCCCTTTTTGAAAGGAGGCAATAGACTACAAATCTCTTTTGAGTTGCAACAGTCCCTAGGACTGTGTTCAACAGAGACTGGGGTTGAGAAGAGCGACCGACGCCTGGCCGCTGCATCGACGGTATCACAGCCCATGAAGGCTGTATTGGTCAGAGTGGGAAAATCTGTGCATGCATCAACCCCCTTTAGGACTTCATGTTCAAAAAGCCGATGCACACCAGACACAACTTTCCTGCCTCTCATTTCATCAGCATAGGAATGCGGAAATTTACTTCCAGTTGCTCCCGGTAACCTGACATCCAGGTACCATTTGCTATCCACATAGCCGTAGTGACAACTCGGCACCACGAACAAACGAGCCTCCTTCTCTTCGTTCCAAACCCCCGTATCCTCTGAATAGAAACGCAGAAGCGAGTTCCGGAGGACGAATTTGGACACATCCCAGTGCAAGTCCAGGAAGGGAGCGCCTCACCTTACGGGTAGTCCCTTGCTGCCTCTTTCGATTTAAAGCAAAGACAATCGATTATGGGTAGTTTTATGCAGGGGCGAGTTTGCTGTAGATTGCATGCAAGTGCATGCCATCTGCTCGTGTTTCTGTAAAAGGGAGCGACTCAGGAACGGCCTTTCTGGGGGGGAATATTTACCGATTTTAGTGACATGAAGCAACATGTCGTCTCTCCACAAAGTGAGCCGGCGCCTTACAGCCTGGAAAAAGAGAGGCGAGAAACTGTCCATCTTCGTCCAATAGCGGCGTGTGGCTTCCCATGTACATGACCGTGTTCCTCTATAAGGAAGCTTTGTAGTTGAGGAAGACCCTCCAAGCCCATTCCTCATGAGCCAGAAGTGCAGCTGCTGGACTGAAGGCTTTTTCCGCAGACGAAGGAGATCGCCCTTGAGAATAGGTAGTTGACGACGGAGGCGGTGGGGAAGAAAGTGCCTTGCTTCTTTCAGTCGAGGTTTCGGGGAGCCAGTGTACTTCACGCTTTCTCTATAATCAACGCCTACCCCGGAACATCCGAAAATAGGCAGCGACGTGCGCATTGGCTCCCGCAGCTGCCGGTAAAACACTTGGACCATGCGGTACCCCAGGTGCCCGACGGCAGCTCCGGCAAAGGACGAAAACGATTTCACCACCACAAGCAAAGGAGGCATAACTCCCCATGCGAAGTCCGAAGCGGTCACCATTACTAAAACAACACCTTAGGACACATGCAGCAAGCCCACACAACTAATACGCCTCGTAGATGCTACAAAATAAGGGTGTACTTCAGCACTCTGGTATTCCTACAAGCACTGTATCCAATTCGCAGCCTACACTTCCCCGCAGTCCACTTGCACACAAGGTGTGGAGGCATAACGTACCGCAACAGGCATGTGTTTTCCAGGAGAGATGATCGGTGAAGAAGTTGAACCCAACGAAACACATATGGCGCATGGCGCTTTCACCAAAGCGGAACGGGAATAGGGTGCGAGGTATAAGAATGGAGGCCAAGGAAAGGTAAAGAAATCTCCACTTCGTCTGCTCGCTGCGCATTAATCTTGCCAAAGACCAAAGGGAGACACAAGCGCCAAAGACGACTCCCCAAATCACGAGAATTACTGCAGGAAGCGAACAGAAAGGAAGTCGCAGCAAGATTGCCCTAGAGCACCCAGTAAACCTCAGCCGAATACTAAGGCAAGTCCGACAAAAGCAAGCGCGAGCAACTACACAGGTGTCTACCTACCAAGTTCAATCCAAGGAGGATCGTTGAGTGGGAGGAACTCATTTGAGGCGAAAGAAAAGCTCGAAGTCAGTACCATGAGAAGTGCAAGGGAAATGAGCCACGTGTGCAGGTCTTCCGGCCGTATAAACGGAGTACCGCCTTTGCAATTTCTTCTACTCGTCATTTTTAGTGGCTAGGCAGGTGGGTGACGGCCGTAAAGATCCGTTCCGAGTTCGCCACCAGGCTTGGCTTTCAGCTGTTTGAGCTGTGTATATCCTTATAATTTTGTTCAAATTCTGGGGTGCAAATCTGGGAAGGCGATGCATGCCGATCCACTGGCCATTCAGGACTCCCGAGCCCAACCACCGAACCTTGGGACATTTCACGCGGCTTCTCTACAGCGAGCTGTGCGGTAGGTGACCGCTTGCCTTTCTTTCTAGATTTGTTCCTAATCCTTTTCGGCCAATTCGGGAACGGTGGGCAGAGGGTGTTATTGGAAGCAGTGGCGCAGTTTCAAATCCTCCTTGTGGGCACCTCTGTAGATTACTGGACACTCGTGATGGAGACTCATGTAAGAGCGCTTGTAATCATGTTAGGGGGTTTACTTGCTACCATAAACGGTGTGTTCTCTTTTGAAGGCGGAGTAGCGCACCACAACTTAAAGAGACCACTGGTTCGTTTCATTCGGTGGAACCGCGCCTTCTCGCATGAGTCGAGCAAGACAGGCGGCTTCGCGTCCGTCAGCCGCACAGGGGCAACACCCTTAAAGACAGAGCAGACGCAAGCGAAGTATAAAAACAAATTTAATGAATAGTACAGCAAATGGGATCTGGAGAAACCATAGGCAGTCATGGGGGACTGAGGCGACGATGCTGTGATCTCCGCTGGGGCATGTCCGGGGAAATGCGCTTAGCGCAGCTCGTAATTATTCTCATAGAAAAGGGAATCCTCCTTATCATCTCCCCATGTTTTTTTCCTGTGTTGAAAACCACTAAGAAAGATATAGTTTGTGCTCGAAGGGCCATGCCCGACAAGCTGACCCGCTTCTCGATCCCTTCTCGTCTGTGGGATTATTGATCGATGGTGGCACCAGGCCCCCATAAAAACCACAGCGCAAAGTGGGGGTCACCCTATCATTTCATTAGAGCCCAAAACACCAAATGTATAATTAATTCCTAGAGCTTTTGCTTTTCTGACACCCTACAGTCAACAACATCTCACTGTGGCTTGGGTGTGCACGTAGCAGGATATGCCTAGCGTTGACTGCGGAAGGAATTCAACTGCCCGTTTTCGGACGGTTTACAAAACGGATAAGTTGATACAGGACTTCTACAGCATATACTACAAAATGTAATGGTGAGACTGCTCCATTTTGAACGGCGGAAGGCGAGCCCAGAAGGGAACGGGCTGCCGTGCACCACGGAACCCCCTCTGCTACATAGCATTTAGAAGCGAACAACAACCAAGGTGCTTAAGGTACACACTGTTTATGTCATCTGCTTTCTGCATTCCGGGCCAAATCCCATTACCTGTTTTAGCTTTATGCGTCGCCCTGGCAGGTTGTTCAACGCGCCACACGGATCCTCGCGTTTAGCGGAGGACTGTGCTGAGCTGCAGTAGAGTCAAAAGACAAGGTGAATTTCAACCCAAAGCAGTCGATCTCCTCTACAATCCACAGGAGTCCTGGGTAAAGCTGCCCAAGTACCTGTGGCTCATTCGATGGGAGGCAGCCTAACAAGAATTGCAGCGCAGTCCGGTGTAACTAGTGCTGGTAGGCAGTCCCAAGTCAAAGCACAGCCGAACCCCGCCTTTGTGCGTGCACTAGCACTGCAGACAATTATTGGACAATTACGTGACCCTTAGTTAGAGGTATACATGCAGCTAGAACCATATGCACCAACTTCTGTGAGGGCCTGTTAGACAGGTAGTTTGCTGGAAGGCTGTAAGCATGCAGATACTGCACTTGCAATGAAGACATTATGATCTAAAGGAATGGGGAAAATTTTTAAAGCTTGACAGAAGCAAGTCTTCGGGCCTAGCAGCTCCATGAGAGTTGAGATTAATTCCCTGCATATTCCGTCTCATTGGTATATGCGGCTTAGCACTCATTGGTATATGCGGCTCTAGCACTTCATGTTATGGGTATTCGTGTGCCAGTTCCTCGTTGTACTCCAGCTCTATATGTGTCTGCCGAGACGTCTCCGTTTGGCTAGTCAGCGTGCCTACAGAACTTGCTTCAACCGTACGAGTCCCTAGCCCCTCTAGCTGCGTTCTGATGTGCCACTTATCCTCCAGCCGGAAGCCTTTGGGAAGCTTGCCCGCTGATCCTGTCACTATCCAGTTCAATGTATTGACCCCGTTCCAGCACAGCTTCCGTACGCAGTTGGTAGGTAAGGTACTCCGTGCAGCTGTCGCACACCATCTACTATTTTCGCTAAAAGAGAAGCAGTGACTTCATGGGCTTTGGGACAACTAAACACGGGCCGAGTGTACATCCAGAATGCTTGAAGCTTGGCGCAGTTTGACGCCTGCGCTGCGCAGCGAGTTAGTCGGCGTGCATGGTGCTGAAAGAGTATTCATTGCTTGTAGTTGTGCCCAAATCTCTGCAGGTGTTACCCACGCTATGACGTGGCAAATTGTAGATAGCTGGCCCCCTGCGCAACTGCCACAAATTTGCCAGCAGGCTGCAGCGCGGGGCCGCTGCATGTCCACGAAACACAAAGCAACAGGAGGGCTTGCTGAGATCGTAAAGACTCCACAGAGTCGAGCAGAAAAAATTCCATTGAAACGCCTATTAAACACTTTCACATGGGAGACCTAACCCACCAAGCAAAATCTCAAAAGACAGCACTGCATTCGGTCCCCCTCCAAAATGCAAGCGGCGGCGGAGCAGCCTGCAGAGATACCGCCACTAGAGGTGGCGCAGGCGCATGTGAAACACAAAATAAACGCTAAGAATAGGAAAAATGCAGTAGAAGAACCCACGTGACGCCGCTGGAAGAAATGAGAACACACAAATGAGAAGAAAATCACCTGAACCACTAAAAATAAAGGTAAGCCAAAAACCAATGAATACCGGCACCTTGCCGAGAACTGGCAGCCTTTATAAAAAGCCAACAAGGAGATGGAAGAGTCGAAGCAGTGAACAGAAGAAGAAGGAACTCAACTACTGGGAGGTGCCCTAAAACACGTGTAACCTCGCTGAAATGACGACGAATTTCAGATAAATGACTGTGAACGCAAAATGTAGAAATCATGATCATTAGCGGAGGCATGCCTCGCAGTAAAGCGAGCGTATGACGTGTTGAGGAAGGCGAACGCATAACAATGGCCAGTGCACCATAATGAGTTGAATCGCTGTTGCTTGAAGCCCCACAAATTTACTTCCTTTGAATATGCTGCGTCGAGACACACTGTAGACCCTGAACCTGTTTCTAGGCAGCAAAATTAATTAAATATCACTTTTGTATATCCGTGGTAAAGTAAATTCGAGCCCTCGCACAAACATCGGCTCTGCTTCCGTGTCACTCCTGCCGACCTCTTTACATTCCACTCATCCATCCGCGCAAAAAAAACTTAGATTTCGATCGGACTTGCGGAAGGCCCCTGTTTATTTTCGCTGGATCCAGACACTCTGCGGGCTGTAGGCATCATATATGCTGCGCGCGCGCGGCCCGATTTACCCGCTAAGGCAGAGAACTTTCCGCGTGCTGGTAGGCACAATGGTCTCGCATTTTTCGAATAGCACATAAATTTTCGACGCGCTGGCTGTTCGCCAGTGTGGATAAATACATCAGGAAGGGCAGCACCTGAGTTGCGAAAAGCTGCCGCCTGACATTTTCGAAGGCTCTGCAAGGCGACAAAACACTTAAACGAAGAAAAAAAACTTACAAATAATTAAGAAATCTGTAATAAATGCATTCACGGATGCGCAACCGCACTGTCAAATGCAAGCATGTCGATGTTGGCCTTGTCCGCTAAAACTGGAGAGGGAACTACGTAAGTGAAGCAAGTGGATCTTACCTGACTAGCATGATGGAAAACAGAGCATAAAGGGTACGAATGAGCATAAAGAACGCCGCAATTTTAAATTCCCAGCCGACGACAGAAAGGATTACGATTGTCACTAAAGCCGAACCGAGAGAAATTACAAGAATAGTCGCCTCCGGAATGCGTCTCAGGTGCACAGTGACGGCGATGCTGAAGAGTGGAAGGATCAGATGGCCTGCATGTAAGCATGCATGCCGTACCACAAGCGTCTTAAGTCAACGCTCTGCAACAACGCTTCATGCGTCCTTCGATAAAAACTACAGCGTTTTCCCCCAACCTGCCGAACGTACCGCCAACTACAAACGTGAGTTCAACCCCTTTGGGAATCTTCGTTGCCGCTGTGAACAGAGGTTCTGTCGCCATAATACAGCATCTCCCTAGCAGCTCAAAGAACGCAAACGCCGTGCTGCAGCAGGCACGCAAGCACACAGCCGCAGGCTCACGATGCATACAAATCATGTTGAGTCGAATGCAGGAAAAAAATGAGTAATGCGTACTATGTCACAGCCTGCCCGAGGGCTAGGAGCTGGAACTTCCACGCATTCTTCCCTCCGCGGCTCTCCATAAATTTCATGGGCAAAATGAGAGCCGAAAGAATCGAATATTGCAACAAGGGCTTCCACAAGGCGGCCAAAGTCCCTTTCCATGACGGCATCTGCAGGCGAACGCCAAGAAACTCCAACTCCGCGGCGTTGGTGTCATTGTACCGTTCAATCTGCGACACAAAGAGGAGAAACCACACACGCAAATCCGTCAGCCTTGCAATCGGTACCACAAGTAGCTATCAATGGGGCGGAACTATGTTTTTACGTCTCCAGGAATATCCATTGCTGCAATGGGGTAAACTAAGCCTTCTGTAGGAAAGAACTTTTCAGAGCTTGCACGGCAATATCCTACGTAACTATTATCATTACAGTGGTAATTCACTCCTTGCTTACTGCCAGGCTAAGACACTCAACGACGTATCGCCTCGTCATATCATAGAGGCAGAGCAAGGCGCAGATGAGCAGATTGATGTAACAGATTTCCTTGTAAAAACTGACGATATACTCTGCCCGCCAAAGGAGGTACCACCGTTCGATTGCACGGTCTTCGAATACTCCCCACTTCAACTTAGGCAAAACAGCCTGTAGCAGTAACAACAATGCCAATAGTAAAATACCACTTATTCCACCCCCCACTCAAGACTGCAAGATGTGCCTGCAACTTCGCCTCCCACTACACGCTCAAATGCCAAGGCAAAAGTCCTGCTGCTCCATTTATCTGCGACAACTTTCCTTGTTCTTACCTCTTCCCAATTTCCGGTACTGGCGTGCGGCTCTCTGCCATCCCCACTGCGGTGCCCTCCAGCAGGCCAAGGCTGCCGCAGGCAGCCAGACCACCGAGGATCTTCCTGCAGGTGAGGGCTGCAACAGAATACGAAGCAGCAGGACAAGGCACTTGTAGCAACTTAGGCGCATTGGCTCCCCCCCATCCTTAAGGTAATCGTAACCTACCGGCCTGAGCCCTCTGCGGATTTTGTCGATCCAAACTTCCAACCGAGGCGTCTAAGCCTGAAGGAGCGTCTCGCATTTTCCGTTTGAGGACGTTGTTGACAGGCGCCTTTCTGTGAAAAGTCAAGGCTCAACCGACACATATGGTTGAAGGTAAAGACAATAACTCAACAGATACCTACTGAGGAAAGCTGAAGAAGGCAAAGCGAACCCAACTCACTCCTTGGGGAGAAGACTTCGGCGAATTTGTGGGAGAAATGCCGTGAGCATTCTGTTCACTCAGCATCCGATCCTCTCCAGGAAGGATATTTGGAAAGCAAGAAAGCTGCTCTGTTGCATCAAAAGCGTTTGCGTCAGCGGTGGGGCTCTCCATGAAGTGTGCGCCACCGTGTTGTTGCAGTCTTGCATTCTGCTGCGTGCCGAGGGGTGGCGTGTCTTTGTTGCAGGTGATACGGGAGGGAGGCATGGCACTATCCTCTGATCGGCAGTGGTCACTGGGACTGCGTTCAACAGATGCTGCGCTGCAGAAGAGAGATGAGTACCTCTCAACGGCATTCACAGATTCGATGCCCATCAGGGTTGTATAGGCAGCCGGTGGAGAACGCATCCATACAGCAACGTCGTCTACAGCTTCGCGCTCAGGTGGTGGATTAACAGGAAACAGCATTTGCACGCCCTTCAAAGCACTCCCAAAAGGGCAGCAAAAAACGCCTCCGTATGCACCCGGCAAGGCCATGTCCAGGTACCACTTGGAATCCACGTAACCGTAGTGGCAGTTCGGCACCACAGACAGCTGAGGCTCCTTTTCCTTATTCCAAACACCCGAATCTTCTGAATCAAGATAGGGTCGCAGCAATCAACACAACGAACCGGAGACGCGAATACCCAGCCGCGTGCTGCTTGGAACCAGGGTGAAGGGTTTATAGCTTCGCATTTGGATTTGGTTTTGCAGGGCAAATGGGAATTTACCAATTTTAACGACATATCGCAACATGTCATCCTTGGACAAGAGAAGGCGGCGATGTACAGCCTGGAAGTATAAGGGGCAGCAGTTGTCTAGCTTAGTCCAGTAGCGCCTCTTTGCTGCCCCATGAGGGGTCACAGTTTTCCTCCTTAAAAAGCCCCGCGTTAAGAAGGGGGGCCCCAGGTTGTTCCTCGTGTGCCACAAGTGCCTTTGTCTAGTGCAGAAGGGATCTGGCGGGTGTAGAAGTTCGCCTGTCCGAGCTGTATTTTGCTGCTGATAGGTGCAAGAAAGGAGAGAGTGAGTTGCTTCATTCACTGCAGCCTTCGAAAAATCAGCGGACTTGAACCACTTGTCTCGGTAACCAGCACTTGAGCCAATGCATGCATAAATGGGCCGCGCGGGACGCTTCGCCTCCCGCAGCTGACCGTAGAATACCTGCACTATGCGATAGCCCAAGTTTCCAATTATAACCGTAGTAACAAATGCGTAAAACTTCATTAACGCAACGAAAGGAGGCAGTACCTTCCATGCAAAGTCCGAAATCGTCATGATTACCAATGAGAGGCCTTCGCAGAAGTACAACACACACACGAACGACCACTGCACGCACAGTATAAGCGTGCAATAAGCAGACCGTAATCTTTTTCTTGTTTGCATTCTTGCGAGGTTACTGCTGTGTTTTAGAAACGTAATCAAAATGTCCCCGTGTCCTGGGAGAGCATTGTATTCTGTGGCTGTGCCTAATGGTCGTGCGTGCAAGAAACAAGCAGCGGCATTGGAGTTTGCATGCATTGAACCCTGTCGAAAACCGCCTACCGCAAAAGGCATTTGCTTTCCAGGAGATGCGGTCTGTGAAGAAATTGAATCCCATGAAACACATCTGATGCATCACAAACTCGCCGAAGCGAAATGGTAAGCAGGACCGAGGCACTAAGACGGAAAACAAAGACAAGTGGAGGAGCTTCCACTCCATCTTCTCGTTGTTAAACAAGCGTGCCAAAGACCACATTATGACGCACGCCCCAAAAGCAACACTCCAATTCACGACAATAGCTGCGAAGCAGAAAACGCACACGCGGCCCTTTCCACTTAATGACGGAAGGCAGACAAACTGACCTCAATAAGTACTAAAGAAGTGATTCGTTTACATTTTAGTACTATGCTTTTGAATGGTGAATCCCTACCGAAATCGATCCAAAGAGGATCGCCTGCTGGGCGGAACTGATTGGAGGCGAAAGACAGGCTCGAAGTCAGGACCATTAGAAGTGCAAAAGAAATGAGCCACATGTGCAAATCTTCCCGCCTCATGAATGGTTCCCCGCCTTCACAATTTCCACCTCTCGCCATCTTCAGCCCTACGGCTTCTATAGGACTAAGGGTTGAGGGTTTGGCCTAAACTTCCTACCGCCCTTTTATCGAGGCATTCTGGGCTGCCCCCGCCAACCCAGCAGGAACCATCTGCTGCCTTCCTCTTCCCCGCCGGGCAAATATAGAAGAATGATTGAAACGCTGTGTATGGGCTGCTCGGAAACCCGCAGCTGCTCAATGGAGTCATGGGGCTTTCCTCAGTGTTTGTTACCTGCAGCCGTCCGCCGGCCAAATGGCGGATTTTCTCAGTCGGGCGTAAGGCGATGGCCCTTGCAGCGCTTGCAGATCCTGGTAGAATGCGGAAAGAAAGAACTTTTCGTACGAATGCGTCGGTGAATTTTAGACTTGTTTTTGGACACCCCTAGAGCCCACTGGATCATTGGGATGCAGACCTATACTCAGGGCGACCTCCTCATGCCGTTACAGGTATTGCCCGTTTTCGCATGCATTGTCTTCTCGGTCAAATCAGGTGTGTGGTTGCACATCTTTAAGAATGACCGGCTATCCGCTTCAGGTCAAAGAACCAGGCGTTCTCGTTTGCATCGAGCAAGGCCTGCAGGCTGCGACCTGTCAGCCCTAGCAGGAGTGGATACCTGCAGGATATGCCAAAAAGGGAGCAACGATATTTGCAAAACAAGCCAAACACGTGGCAAAAAAAATAGCTCGAAACTCCTCAAATTCAGAGTATAGTGATGGACTGACCGGCGCGTCCCTAGGCTGTGGGACAGCTGCGCGCGGGCTTCAGTGGGGTGGGGGAAATATCCGCATTCAGCAGTCCATAAAGCTGCCGCATATCAGAAGTGTGCCTTCGCACCACACGTGATCATGCAGAATATTTTTGACAGAAGAATTGATATCGCGTTTGTGTGGAGGCCTACGGCCTCCAATGCTTCATAACCGTTCGCGCCCTCGCAAGTCTCAATGTGGGAGGGACACAAGCATCGACGGGGACGTGTACCACCTTGACGAGCCTCACACATAATGAAAATATTACTATGCTTCCTCACAAATATGTAATAATGTACATTTTCTACTCATTAGTTTCCCCTGAGGCAGCTCCTAACGTTTCCTGTGGCCTTCGGCCGGCTCCACGGCGCACGGAGCCGGAAGGCGGGGAAGTCCAATTTGCGAAGCATACAAGAGCCTATACGATGTTTAGTTGCTCCCTTTCATAAACGACAACAAGCGTTCGTCCCATAGTATGTTTTCATGCGTAAAAATCCTGGCGATGATATGCCGAACGCGCCGCCGTGCACTGCTCTCGTGTGTGTGCGTGTGTGTAGTCATGCGTTACTTGCACGGAGGCATCGTATTCCTGAAGGTCCACTCTTACTTGGGCATTTGTGTATGCACACACACTTCGTTTCAAGGAAGCATCTTGGCCAATAAAGTGCAGTCTAGCCAAACCCTTGTGTAAGTCGCTCACTGAGCTAGAGGCACGCACCGTAGGCCTCAAGCTCTACTTTTCTGCTAACACCTGAACTCCTATAACGGCCCTCTGATGCTAAGCTAGAGGGCTCAGACTACCTGCCGTGTGGACTCAACTCAAATATATGAGAATTCGTTACAGTGCAGCGCACACCAGAGTGTACCGCTCACGCTGCATCAGCGTGGCCTGTTCCCACAGAGAACGCGCTAATTCGAATACAGCAGCTCTGCAGTTTAGCCAAAAACATCCCAAGTTGGAAATATCGGATATAAACAAAAATTTGTCCCTGACTCGACAACCTCGTCCTCAAATATCCATGCTACAGTTTCAAATGCTTTTCTGATTAAGTGCTAACTTCATAATCGAATAATCTAATTCAGCCGTAAGAGGCAGGAAGTGCTGCTGTTCGCTGTGAGTGTCAGCATAACAGGAACAGCGCTTGGAATTCATTTTTCCCAATGCTTCTTGAGTTTCCACGAGCGGTAATTGGCGGGCCTCCAAACACAGCCAGGAAGACAAGAATGAGTTGTTGCTTCGTACGCCCTTCTTAAGGGTCATGCTCACTCAAAGGTCGGCTTCGAAACGCGGCGCTTCTTCGGCGGGCGGTGATCCAGTCCCACAGCATCTTGCACATTGTAAATACCTGGATGCAGCCCCAGCAAACACCATAAACACGTTGTCGGCGCATCGTTGGAAAAATCTTAAATAGTTTTAAACCGCTGAAGTATGGCTGTTGTGGAATGCCACTGAAGACAGTGGTACGGAAGGCTGAGGAAGAGTAATGGCTTGCCTGCTTGGTTCAAAATGTTCAGAAGCTCATCCTTGATTCTTCGGGCAACCACAGGACCCCTGTAGATCTGTGCAGACGCAGCAGCTGCTGAAACGCAATTTCCATTGGGAAGCGGGGCAACGCCACTCTAAGAATAATTTCAGCCTAAAACCAGTCTATGTGAAATGCAGTGGGAGCTGAGCGGCTGATCAAGCAAAAAGAATGCAGCAGCACTTTAGATCGCACCATGGAAGAGTACACCTCAACGGCGCTCGCGCCCGCCCTTATCCTCTCGTACGCATCCAACCCTGTCTCGATGCCCCCACTCTGCGTCACAAAACAAATTCAACCGAATACAGGTTGCATCTCAACGGAATGCATATACTTCAAATACAGTGGATTATTCTAAGTGCCGCTGCTCCTGGACTGGTCTTCGCGAAAGAAATCGCATACGCGATTGAGCAAAAATAACAGGGAAGCCACCGAATCCCCGTTTCAAATTTTACACATGCTGCAAAACCTCCCTACACCTGCTCACAGAGATGATTGCGACTTGGCCGTTGGTCATCCTGTACATATCCGAAACGCACTGTGTTGCCATGGCCTTTAGTGGCCTGCCGCTAAGGCCTCCCGTCTCCTTTTTACTCTTACTCTGAAGGGATTCTGGGCGCTGGATCTGCAGATAGACAAATAACTCGACACTCCGCATTAATTATAGCGGCAAGCCGATTTACGCAAACAAGTGCCAAGCCCTTCGCAAAGCCTGTATGAAGCAAAGGAGCTTTGTCGGTACTTGTACTCAAACAACGAGGCCCTTTCATACGCATCTTGTCACTGGCACAGCCATTGACAAACCTAAGCCATCAATGAACTTCACTGATTAGTGTTTTAAAATTAAGCCACTAGTCCTTACTGTGGTATTTGTCACAACGAGCCCATCTAGGCCTGTCTCCAGCGCCTGCAAAGATGTCGCAGGGAAGGCGAGGCGAGAAAATATGCTCGCAGTAGCCACAGCCGCAGCAGTGGTGTCGCTGCAGCTAGTGATTAGAGGGACTGTGATAATTTTCCGGTGGTGGAGGCAAGCAATTAGAGGCTTCGGGCTAAACGTACGACAGCTGCAATGTCGCGTTTCTCTTGTTCCGTCAGATCTGGCTGTAAAGCGCAGGGGCACACATAAAGACAAACAGGAATTCCGGCAGCATTCCACACGGCAGTGAGTGGACGCTTAATTCCACAGTATCTGGCGTGCTCCTGATGCTTTTGAAAACCGCTTTCACACTATTAGCACCACTGGCAACGAGGAAAAATGGGGCTTCTCAATCTAGGGGGAATAGTTGCAGAGGCACCGTCGTATTAAATCAGTAAGGCTGCCTAACCGCGATTTTGACAAACAGGAGCGGGCGCTTTCCAGTTTGTGTCGGGAAGAAGTCGTGAGCCTTCTGCGCGACATCTTCTGGCGTTTGGGTTGCCTCCTGTTCGGCAGCTTTGGGCTGCGATGTTTGTGTGTGATGCGCCTTCTGTTGCTGCTCCAACTTGTCGAGTTCGCCTTGTGCTGTGGTAATGATGCTACGGAGGTGATCCCGCTGCTGCAGGGCCCGCAGTCCCTTTGTGTTAGGGGAGCTCAGGTTAATGACTAAATAATCGGCAAAACGACCGATGCGTTTGATTCCTTCACGGATGTCTTCTTCAGCATTCTCCGTGTCCTTGTTTTTGCCTGAGACAACGGCATCCAGATGTCTCTTACGTCGGTTGCATTCGCTGGGCAGGAACACCCCACCGCAGCACAAGGGAGCCCAACTCAGACCTACCTATGTTGACACCTATGACGCAACGCCGCGCCAGACGGTCACGCCACCGATCTTCCGACGCCTTCTTCAGGCGGGGCTCCACAACGTCTAGTCCAGCACTACGAAGACAGCAAACATGGGTGCAACACTCATGCATATCTGCCAGAAGTTCACCCATAACAAAACCCCAATCGCCAGGCCCGGCAAACAACTATGGCCAGTTCAGTTTAACCTTACGCGAAAACCCCCCAAATGATCGACTACGCAGCAACCAGCTCCATTTAAATGTATATATCTCTCACCTGTTGAAGCCGCAGCGATTTATTATTGCCCGGTCCTTCGCTAAACGAAATATGCGAGGCTTCGGATTACCAGGTTGGGGCTTAGGGGTGACAGTCCCCACTTCCACAAAACCAAATCCCATTCTGTGGACAACATTTACGCACGGTTGCATGCGTGAACACACATGCGTTGCAACTTAGCACCAAACTCCCACGCTAATTGTGACCATCCCCCCCTCCACCCCGTGGAATTGGCATAAGCAGGCGCACTTGCAAAAGCCTAGGGGGGCCTCAGCGTCCTTGTCAAAACCTGCCGCCAAACCGACCGGCGTGTGAAACGTAACGCCTTTTATATTGACGCTGAGCTCTGGATCATCCCTGCAGCACACCGCTTCATCTTGCAAATGCCAATGAATGTCCTGTTTGGGATGAGCGGTGCTCTCCCCTCTCCACTACAACACCTTTGTATCCCCTCCTTTCAGTTTCCGTGTAGCCTCTAACCAATACAGCCAATGATTAACCACAATGCCGTACTATTCCCCAACAGCCCGAGTGGCTCAATGCAGCGGTGACGGGGTAACCCCAGCAATAGCTACTCGACTAAGCAGTGGCACACAACAAAGTCCCCCCGAGAAAAACAAGATGCAGTCCGAGTGCTTCTGCAGCACGCTGTTAACTATAGAGTGCCCCAAATACGCACGCTTTTGCGTGTGCGTTCATCAGCGCATGGGTGTTTCAATGCGTGCGTTTGCATGCAAGTGCAGGCATGCGATGAGTCACCAATATCACCTTTCGAGGTCATACGGCAGGTATCCCTTGGCGGCCAACCACATGACGATGTGGTGTGCCATTTCTGGGTCTGGAAAGTTGTCAGGAAGCACGTCGTAAAGGAGCTCCAGCAGACCATCCATGTGACGCATCAGGCCCGAGCCGACGTCAGAGGCAGCATATGCGAGATACATTAGAACGCCACCAGTCACAAGAAAGCTCAGCAGGACCTTCTGCAACACCCACAATGCACCCCACAGCAACACGCGGTAGAGATACTCAAAAGCCTTTTTATCCCACTCCCACCTCCCCTCATACACGCCCTTTTCGTGCATCATGCATGCACGCGCACCTGCAGACATGCAAGCACGCCTGCCTGAGCCTATGAGAAAATCGATTGGCCTGCGATGGTCTAGTTGAGGCTTCAGTGTGTCTGAAAATAGATGGGAGGATCGTGTGACTGCTGGGCGGTTTTGAGATTACCCCGTATAAATTATTTCTTTTAATGGTTTTCCTTCTCTCCTTTTCCAGGCCCTCCACATCGATTTCGGCTAAACGGAGACTAGGAGCTCCAACTGTGCCAGCATGTGGACGATCAGTCAGCGTACTATCGTCGGTACGAGGCCTCGATACGAGCCCCTCTGTTGAGGCAGCAGCAGAGGAGGGGCCCGAGCTCGTGGCCATGCATTTTTTAAGACACAACGAATTTGCCTTCGGTTGATGGTGTAACGAGTGGAGAAAGCCGGCCTTGTGCAGTTCTAAAGAGGGGAGGAAGACGACTCCCTTGTACCCAGCATAAGCAGTTGGCCCTAAACCCGAGACTTTGTTTAGGCTCAGGCCTGGGAGGGGTAGGTTCCTGGAAAGTGTCTTCCCCACCCGGAAACCTGTGTTTAATGGAGGCAAAGGGCAACGAAGGAACCGCGAGGCCCGGAAATTGATACGAGTTGCGGGGTTTCCAAAAGCCCGCAGATGCAACATGGTCGGCTCTTGTCCTCAAGACGGCCTTCTCAAAAGTACAGACGGATAGAAATTTCCATCTGAAGTATCCACACCACCTCAAGGTGCCTGATGATTGATTTCACGTTCCCAACCAGAAGGCATTTCTGGTCATTCAGAACCCCTGGGTGAGGGTCGTACAGTGTCTGTGCATGCACCCGATGAATACAATGGAAGGCAGCCGAGATGCATGCAGAAATCCCTTTTATACCACCACAACAAAATAAATATATAGAAATGCGGTAGACGAGTGTGTTCACGGAGCTGTTTTATGGAGTTGGCGATCGAGGCCCGCCCAGGTTCGACGAGCTGCGCCTGGCCCCTCATTGAAATGTGTACTTCCTAGTAGGGCTCTTTTTCCAACCAGGATGTTTTAAGTTCTCACTGAGAACATTATATTCGAGTTTTCGGTGGAGTTACTCGGTAGGTGGCAGAATTCACAGCTCAGGTTCACAGCCGAGGTTCCCGTTGAGAGTAACTGCGGCTATCGTCGTCTTTTGGCTCTCGCGGTGTACGCGCAGCTTGCGTTTGCCGTTGAAATGGTTCAACAGGAACGATCTAGTTGCCCTTGTGCTGTCACGAACACCCAAAGCGCTCCGGTTCGGAGCGCATGTGCAGACGGTCGAGTGCTGCCGCCCAGCAGGGAGCAAATGGGCAGAGCCTCGTGGAAGGTGCTGCATGCAGCTGCAGCTCACTTTCCAGATGAACCTGTGAGTGCACGGGCGTCTCGGTACCTTTCAATTCCACTGCGTGCTTGAACTGCAAGCTGTCACGAACTGTACCCCGCTGTAAATTGCTCAGTTGCACTGCGTGGCCAGCATTTATGCTTGTATCTGAAGCCCTCCATATTTGCTTCTCTTGTGTGTTGAATTGTGCAGAGCGGAGAAGAGCGGCGAGCGATGCTGAGCTGGCTGCTGTGTTTCTCGCTTCTTTACCCGTGTCACGTGTGCAGAGAGGCCTTCCTGCCTATCATTAGATGCGACCCCCCGAAGCCAACCTCTCAGAAAAACCTGGTCTTATGGGCGTGCCGTGTGCATAATGCTGTAAATGAAGACCTGTCTCTCCCGCTGTTCAACTGCAGCGATCGCCGCCTCTTCTTGCGGCGGCAAAGCTGAAGATTGTGTTGATAAACGTTGTAACTGCTCTCCTGTTGAAGGCACGAAGATCAAACAGTTTTGTTGCCAGGGTCCTGGAGAGAGATGGCAATATTCAAGAAGAAAAACACTAGCTTTGGGGTTTCGGGCTACCGTAGAGCGACAATGACGCCATTTTTAGGCTACCCCCCTTCACAGAGTTTGTGCGCCTATTGCCACGTCAATTCGCGGGCAAAAACAGAAAACGTCTATTCTTCTTTTTGTGAAAGCAGCGCCAGACAAAAAAATGAAGCGTTGTGCGTATTCTCAGAGCGTTCAAAATCGCCTTGCCTGCGGCTGGTCTAACCGAGCACAGGCCAATCTATTTCTTGTTTTGCTACTGTACCTGAGCACTCTGGCTCTCGTCAGAAGTTTTCTTTGCCCCTGTTGGCACTGCCGGCGCTGGCAGCTGCGGCTGCCGTTGCGGCACGAGGCCCGCTTCCTTGAAGAAACGGGAGGGGTTTAGGGGATGATTTGCCTTATCGGCCAGGGGAGCCGTGAGGAGCAGAAACCGCCTAGCCCGGGTCAGTGCTACGTAACATACACGCCGCTCCTCCATGAGATGAAAATGTTGTTCATTTCCAGCGGCCTGCCGTACTATGGTTGCCTCCGCCTGGTGCAGCGCCTCAGGATTTGGCGGCTTTTCAGCAAAGCTGGAAATCAAACGACCCACAAAATCTGCCAGTGGCTGGCTGCCGCCAAGCCCCATGGGCAATGTCCTGCAGCACACGCACAGCGGGTCAAAGGGAACAAGTGCATGAGCACAGATGCTGCTATATAAAGGCCCAACGCACAGAAGGGGGTATAGGGTATGGGGACTTCGTATTCCCTCTCTCGCGTCAGAGAAGGTTTCAGAGAGAAGAGCACAAACTGTCACACCCTTCGTTGGCTCTTGCAACGATGACCACTTGCCACTCCAAGCCCTTGGCTTGGTGAATAGTGGAGAGCGTAACAGCGTTCGCGACTTTTTGCTGTAAGAACCTCCCAGCATCTGCATCTCGCAACAGTCTTATGATGCAGTCTGCTGCTGTTGCCTGCTGCCAGTTAGGCGAGTACGCCTCTGAAGCTCGCAGCAAGGCGAGAACATCTGCAAACATTTCCGATCCGTACAACTTAGATAATTGCTGCAGGGAGGCTTCCGTTTGGGCGCATGCTCCTGTGATGTCTTCAGAAGGTTGGGTGCTATCCGTAGGTGCTGCTTTTCTTTTGCTGCGGCGCTGCTTGGTGCCTGCCGCAGCAGCAGGAGCACCCATCTCGGGGTTCTGTGCCTGCGGAGTGGCAGAATCCGCTGCACCAGCGACGCCCTCGCTATTTTGTGGTACCCCGCGGCGCGAGCGTTGTGTCAATCTTCTGTGGGCGAAGAATTCACCCAAACCCAGGGGCCCAAGCAGGACTTCCAACAATGCCTTGACGGGAACAGCTGAGGCTGACATGGAACGAAGTCTGTGAACCGCCTTAGCAAAGGAGGCCAAAGACTCCACCTGATTCGCACGCAGTCGCGCAGCTTCAGCTGCTGCCACTGCATCGACTTGTGCAGTTTCTGCGGGGGGCGTCTCCATATCTTCATTTTTCACCCCGGCACAACGGAGTATGCGGCACAAGGCATCAAAGAGAGAAGCACACGGAGGAGAAGTTTCCCTGGGTCCCGTTTGAGCGCGTGGAGCCCATGGTACGTTTTCCCACGGCATTTCAACGATGCTGCGGGGGAAATCTGTCTCGTCACTTGAGTGGTTAGCGGATGCATTCTGAATACGCTTTAGAGCTAAGAGGGTCTTTGCCCCTACCCGTCTTGGTGGCCTGTTGAGCACGCGAATAAAAGAAGCGTCGTGGTGCGGGTCGACTGCCAAACGGAGGTAGGAGAGAAGATCAAGGACATCGGGGCGCAAGAACACCTCAGCTCCTCCACTCCTTTTTGAACTTGTGCTGCTCAAGGGGAGTCCTCCAGCCGGAAGCTCCAAATCTGCCAACTCCACGGCGGGAAACAACACCGCAGGGTCGACAGGGTTGTTGGGGTCTCCGATTCCTAAACTGTCTCTGCCGTTTTCCGAATTGTCATTCACTGAATTCATGGAGAAAGGCGAAGAAGCGGAGCACGCAGCGCGTTGTATGCGGGGGTTCATCAAGAGGTTTTGGATGTCCAATAAGGCGCTGTTGGTGCGGCAAAGAACAGCGAAGTCATCCCACCGCAAGCTGTGGTGTTGCTTCAGACAGAGAATATACCTCAAGATGTATTGTGCCTCCAAACTTTGAGACGGAAGAAATGCCCCGTGTACGTGACCCCCGGCTGGACACTTACCGTCTCCTATCCCCGTACCTTGGACTATTGAACCCACTCTTTCCCCTCCATCAATATTTGCGTTGTCCTTTGAAAAGCAGTTACTGTGGAGGCGCTCAGCCCTTGGAGCGCCTTGTGAAGAGTACAACGCCTTGGAGATGCGAAATGGCCAATTAAAACTGACCAGAGACAAACTGTGATGCACCACCGCAGGCACGGATCGGTAGTTGCACACCAGGAAAAACTCTTGATAGTCGGGGAAGTTGCGCTTGAATTCGTGAAATATCTGAATGAAATGCAAAAATGAAGCTCAACTGCAGCGCAGTAATGTAGGTAGAAACTGAAGCAACTAGCTCAAACGCTCAGCACGATAGCTAGTTTGGCTATACGGGGTCAGTCTTACCCCTGTATGAGTGCCCCTCCATTTGTAAATGGACTGGTCGTCATCTCCTACAACGGTAACGCCTCCCCTTCTTAACGTAGAGTTTGAAAGCGCAGTAGACCCTGCTATGGTGTATGCTGTCTGCGCGTTTGGGGGCCTTTGCAAGGCAAGAAGACATATGAACTTGAACTGGTTGCTATTCGTGTCTTGAAACTCGTCGACGACCAGGTAGGGCCATTGGGCGCCCAGCTCGGCGCGGGTAACCGGCGGCTCTAGTAGCTTGAGTGCCTTAACGGTTAAGTCAGTGAAGTCGAGAAGGGGCGGCTGCTGCCCCCTGAGGTGTTTTTCGTACTGACAGAACAGGCGAAAGAGCACCGATCCAGCAGCCCGCTCCCTCTCCAGCAGCTCGGGGATGAATTTCATGCTGCGAATCCTCTTGCGGAGTTCCTCTGCCTCCTTGCTGGTGGACGAGCTGAAGGTGCCACTGTCAAGGCCTTGAAGACCCACGCCGTTGGCCTCTGCCTCCTCCTCTGAACATCCTTCATCCTCTTCGCTCGACACCTCAGGGATGTCTAGACTGCTGCGCAACGCCGCACTTATTCCCTTAGCTCCCGCATTTCCTAGGCGCAGCGCCTCCGCCCGTTTTTCGGCATCAATGAGACCGCGGAGTATTGACAGCTGCTGAAACTGATTGAGAACCCGGAAGTCTCGCGGCACCCCTACGTAGGCTCCGTAGCTCTTGAGGAGCCTCACAAAAAAAGAGTGAAATGTCCCTACAAACAGATCCCTCTCGCCAATCTCGTTTATACCTACATTCGACATAGAAACACACCCCGATGTACACCTGTCCTTGAGCACCCCTTCAAGACCACCGCGGACGCGACGCTCCAATTCTGTGGCACTCTTCCTCGTGAATGTCAACGCAGCCAAGGGCCGACAACCTCGTAGCAACAAGCTCACTATACGCGCCGTTATTGTGCTTGTTTTGCCTGTAACCAGCGCAACGCAGCAATGCAGACAGCCAGGGAGCTAAATATTCAGAGCAGCTAGCATCGCGTCTAGTGTTGGCAGAACAGGATTCAGAGACACGTCCTTAGCGCAACAACTCGTGTCTATCGTTGACAAGACGGTATTCAAAGGAAGAAGATCCTCGCCATTCACCCTAAAGGGGAGAAGGAGCAAACAGGTGCAGGCTCAAGAGTAAGACTGGAGCCCCCAGAACAAGAGAAACCAGAATCGCCTCTGCTGCACCCGTCTCTGTATCGGCTCATCTCTCTCTCATGCAGTGGAGCTGCTGCTGAGCGCAGAGTCGCCCCTACCTTCAGGGGCTGGATCTCACCTGCTCCAGGACCTGCCAGGACGCACACACTGGAGTGTGGCGGCGCGTTGACGACTTTTGCTTGTTCTGGGGACAGGGCCCCAAACAACGCTCCATGCTGGGGCAAAGTGAGTGGCGGCCTGCTGGTGCTGCTGCTCATATGTAGGCTTTCTTCCTTCGTTGCTGTCCCTGCAGTCGCTGTTACAGTTGCTTTCACATAGTCTACCTTGGGATGAGAGAAGGAAGGAGCGAAGAAGTCAGAGGCGGCACCTCCTGATACTTCCGTAGAACATCGTTGCTGCTTCGGGGGATTCCCACGATCTAATGGATATGCATCACCGCTCAGCTCAGGCACCGGACCCCTGCCGCCCGGAGGATATGCCCCGTCAGTGGAAATACTCGGCCTCTGGGGTTGATGGGCAATTGTTGGATGCCGAACTATCGCGCCCTGCCGAGATACAGCAGTGGCGGGAGAATTGCTGCCTAGGAAGCTGCCGCTGCTACTGCAACTGCTGCTGCTCCTGTAGGCAGCAATGGCATGTTTTCCAGGACTCAAGGATTCCGAAGCAACTGTTGGAGGACTCTGACGGTGCACTTTCTCCAGTTGCTGTGGTGGCTGGTGCTGCTGCTGCTTGTGCTGCTGTTGATGCTCAATTTCATATTGCTGGTGCCGCTGCTGTTCGGGGTGCTGGCAGTACAGCTGGGGCTGGTGCTGGCGGTCGTGTTGTTGGGACTGGCCCTGGCTTTGGCTGCGCTGCGGTTGCTCTCGTTGCTGGTTTTGGTACCCTTGCTTTTGGTGGTGCTGTTGCTGCTGCTGTGCTTGCTGTTGGTGATACTGCTGCTGTTGTGCTTGCTGTTGGTGGTACTGCTGCTGCTGTGCTTGTTGGTGATGCTGCTGTTGTTGTGCTTGCTGTTGGTGATACTGCTGCTGCTGTGCTTGTTGTTGGTGATGCTGCTGCTGCTGCTGTGCTTGTTGTTGGT